>JAANSN010006191.1:0-10998 GCA_036850665.1 Dicranocentrus wangi
GAACACAAAATATGCATGTAATGATTTTTGTACCAAGTTGTTTGGCATTTATAAAAGAAAGACAACCAGTATAAACCTGAATGAACTCAATACAAGAGACATATTTCAAGTTCGAACTATGCATTAAAATAAGTCTGAATCTTATTGTAAATCCGACGGTGCAAATTTCATATTTTGAACATTGAACATTGCACAGTAGTTTGAGTTTGACACAGGTACATTTCTGACACAGGTACAAACTATCAATTTCAAAAGGGTATATCGTTAGGTATCGTTATGCAGATATACCTTTATGTATCGAAATGCACATTATGATCTTTATCGTAATGCACATCAGGATGTTTATGTATCGTAACACACATCAGGATCTTTATCGTAACGCACATCAGGATCTTTTTCGTAACGCACATCAGGATCTTTATCGTAACGCACATCAGGATCCTTATCGTAACGCACATCAGGATCTTTATCGTAACGCATATCAGGATGTTTATGTATCGTAATGCACATCAGGAACTTTTTATGTATCGTAATGCAAATCAGGATCTTTATCGTAGTGCACATCAGGATCTTTATCGTAATGCACATCAGGATCTTTATCGTAAGCACCTCAGGATCTTTTTATGTATCGTAATGCACATCAGGATCTTTATGTATCGTAATGCACATCAGGATCTTTATCGTAACGCACATCAGGATGTTTATTTATCGTAACGCACATCAGGATGTTAATGTATCGTAACGTACACCAGGATGTTTATGTATCGTAACACACATCAGGATGTTTATGTATCGTGATGTACACCAGGATCTTTTTATGTATCGTGATGTACATCAGGATCTTTTTATGTATCGTGATGTACATCAGGATCTTTTTATGTATCGTAATGCACATCAGGATCTTTATCGTAATGCACATCAGGATGTTTATGTATCGTTGTGCACATCTATAAGTGTCCTTTAAAAACCGCGGTAATGCTAATATGAGATCACGTGATGCTTTCCATTTTGTCCACTTTTTCCGTTTTTTTCCATTTCGGACATTTTGTCCTGTCCACCTAAAAACAGGCGGAAAATGGACAAAGGGCGTACTCTGATATTAAATATTATAGGCAGGTGAACTATTTACCAAATTGTTACTATTGTTGACCATTTTAAAATATATATTTTTTGACTACAGCCTTTGTGCGGATGCACTCGTCATATCAAGCAACAGAGCATGAGTGGGAAAACGATCCTATAGTTTTATGTTTCACAAACTGACAAAATCAGAGAGGAAGACTATACAAAGACAAAAGTGTAATAGGGAATAGCAAACAGTAGAATACATTATTCATTTTACGTGTACATGGTGCAGGTGTATATCACAGTGTGAGCATTTCTTTTAGGTTTGTAGTTCTCGAGAATACAATGTCATAATGGATATCTTTAGAGTGGGCATACAAAAGTGGATCATGGCATAAGTTAATATTATCATTGACACACTGCATAATCATTGGCTTGTACCTTTTTGTGTTACTGTGGAATGGGAATATTAAGTACATATCCGACTTATCTTTTACTTGAGAAGCAGCCACCGCATCACAATATTTAGAGTATATCATAGACGAATTTAATTCTAAATATTCCCTTAGGAGGGACTTTTTTGGACAAAAGACGGAGTGACGATTGAGATATACCAGCTTGAGGAAAGTTTCATGTAATTTATCGATATTGTACCATCTAATATGAAACTTTTTGAATAGATTTATTAGATTATTAATTCAAATTGAAAAATCACTGCAAATTTGAATCACTCGCAATCCCTGTGAGTAAAAAAGAGAATCTTTGAGGTGTTTCGGGTGATTCGAGGATGCGTGTAGAAATAAGTGTCGTGACATTGACTTCGGGTAAAGATCGGTATGAATAAAGTTGTCCGCAAGTTTCGCATTGACATCAAGAAAATTAGCGGACTTACTACTATATTCATACGTAAATTTGAGGTATTTATGTTTAAAAGTATCTTGAAGCCATCGATTGACATCAGAGATGTCAGCAGAATCTAAAATTACAAAAATGTAGTCCAGAAATCTTTTCTTGCATTTTTCAAAACTGTTTTTAATTTTTAGAAAAACTGTGATGTTTGCTATTATTACCGAAGCAGCGTTGCCCATTTCAATACCTAAATGTTGGTAAAAGCATTCATCGCCATACTATACAAAGCTATATTTCAGGCTCAGGTCTATTAAATCAGAAAGGTGTTGGGAAGTAAGGCTTGGCTCAGTTTGATTACATAAGTTATATAAAGATAAACAATGTTTTTTGGAAACCTCTAACTTCAATCTAGGGTAAAACGCTTCAATAGTAATCAATGTATATTTACTCTGTGGGTCTGGTTTATCTCACTGAGGAGTAAAATAAAATGCTGAGTATCAATGAAGACCAGAAGTTAGATTCCTGTAGGGTTTTAAAAGAAAGCCATGACTTACTCGCATATTTGTTAGTTTTCTTAAAAGTTAATTTTCTTAAAAGTTGAGCTTATAGGTCTGCCCTTTGGAAATAATTCAAAGGGTTTATGGATTTTAGACAGAATATAAAACTTGGCTGGCTGATCGATAAGAGGTAATAACTTAGAGTCTGATTTTATCTGGAAGGCATATTTCAAAACATTTCAACTTGTCACGATAAGTATTCATGGCTATACTAAAATGTGCCTCAGTGGTGGGATGGTACCTGTTAATATCGTATAGTTGTTTAAAAATCTCATTTTGATACTCTATCCTATTTACCAGGCATTCTTGTCGGCATCTTGTCGGCTTCGACAATCAAGATGTCATTTAGTAAACATAAGTCCCGAAGCTGACATATTAAGAGTTGTAGCGGATGCTGCTTTTTACTTGCCGTCATGGCTTTCCGAATATTAACTGAAAGAGATTCAATGTCAAAAAGTTGGTCCTCAAGGTCACATGTGTTTACATTAGAACTAAATATTTTATCATATTCCCTGTTACATGAAACACCAATTCTTAAAAAATGACATATTAGTTTGTTTACCTTGTATCTTAAAATATGTTTTCCACGCAATTTTTCTGACTGCCTCGCTAACACAATTTTTAATAGTATTAAAATTTGGAGGAGCTGGGAAACAATATTTTATACCTAAGTTCAAAAGACATTTAAATTTCATTGGAATATATTTTATCTTACTCAAGTTGTGAATATTTTCCCCATGACAAGTGGATTTGTATAAACGACAGAAAAAATTATAGAAAAAATTGTACTCGCAACGCGCAACACCTCAAGGATTCTCTTTTTTACTCACAGGGATATCTACAAGAATATATATCTAAAATTAATCTACAAGCAAAGAATACAGTCCGCTTTTCAGCCTACAATATTCATTAATAAGCTATTATTGGTACATAGTAGGAATGATTTGCTGTTTTACTCATGTTTAGAGATAGTGAAAAAACTGTTTCTACATAAATATTTATACCAAATGGGCTTGGACCGGGTATTGGGTGTGGGCCGATATGAACATTTAAAATAGCTCTAAAAGTCAATTTACAATGTCCTTGCTGCATGTCAGAAAGTGCTCAGAAAGTTAAATTTACTGAAATGGCACTCATTCATCAAATTATTTCCACAACTCGATATTTGGAAATTAGCTCTGGACAAGAGCCAACCATACTTGTAATGGTATTTATTTGCAAGTGGTGCACAATTTGACATTATAGTATAGAACTAGTATAGCATGTATTATTATGGATTAAGCATTTATAGTAATGTATGGCTTGCTGGAGGGAACGAACGCGGGGAATAAAACGTGATGGTGATGATCACGACGACGATGCTGGCAGGAACAGGTTGTTGGTATTGCGTTCTGGTGTGTGGTTTACTCTGGGATTGAGCTCCGCTCCCTAATAATATTATAATACACCTCTTGCTCAATTTTTTGATTCTATAATTTACTACAAAAACCTGCTCCTCGTCTCTCTCACTCACTGGCTGAGTGAGTGACTCATTCATATTGTCAGTCAGTCAGTTGGCTATGATTTTAGTGGGTTAAAAAAATTTGAGTTGTTACAGTGGACAAAAACAACTTGTAATACTCGCCACATTGAATAACTTGGTACTTATTGGTGCAGTAATTAGAATGCATGTGATAGGGTATATTCGAGAGAGTGGATGATGACGATGACCTTGTGTGACTGTGACTGATTTCATGCATCGTAGTTATCGTCGAAGTTGATTTCATACATGGTTGCAGGTTGCAGTGCAGAGTTCTGCAAGAAATGGGTAACTAGTTGTTCGCCAGCCATATTCTTGGTTTCATCATCATCATCATCATGATCCTAATAACTGGGATACTACTAATCCTCCTCCTCCTGACGTATTATGCATGCTTTAAATTGTTCCTCCAAGAAGCATTCAGTTCCAATGGAAATCGCCTCCCTCCAGGTAATAATATTAGTTCAAAAGTTTTTTTCGCATGGTATTTCTTTCCTTTTATATTTACCGTAGTAGGTTTCTTAAGTGAAACAAAAACAAGGAAATATCCTCGTCAAAATAAAGACCATACGAAGGATGATATTTTTTTACATCAAGGAAATAAGCTCACGCACACAATTTGTCATTTATTTGTCACAAAGTTGGAGAGGGAAAAAAATGGGTAAAACAATTGATAATAATATTCTAGAACAGTATTGATGAGTAAGAGGAACTCTATTGGTAAAAATAAGGAGGAGGAGGAGGAGAGGAGGGACGCTGACTGCAAAACGATTTTTACTTTCAAATTACCCAAGTATTTAGTATCCTTAAAGTAATCTGGAAAAAACGGATGGGATTCCTGCTGGTCCGCGCTGCATAATAATAAAATATATATCAAACTCACGGTGTGTAAAAGTAATTTAATTACTTACTATGTAAAGGTCAATCTGAACAACATGTGGACCATTCTGTCCGGGGAGAAACACGACTGGACAGTCTCCTCCGACCGGGCACATATACACATTTTCGACAATTTCATTCGGTAATATAGCTCTTCCTATCCCATCCTATCCCATCCCCGCCTTTATTTCAAATTCGCACAAGGGGCAGTTGACCGACGGGTTGGTTAAATATTAAATTTTACAGACGTTTAAACACCGTTGTGGAAAGGGGGGTCATGATTGCACCCTGGCTGAGACACGTCATCCCTGGCAGTTCGGGCTGGAGCGGATATGTCAAGGCCATCTCGGATTTTCACGGATTGTTGGACAAAGTCGTCAACAAGCGACTACTGCTGGCGTCCAAGGATGCCTCATCATCAACCGCATCGTAAATGTTACGGTTTTTAATAGTTTCTTGTAGTGAGTGGCTATTCACTGATTTAATAATTTTTTTTTCGCTTCAGCGATTTCATTGGCAAATACTTGGTGCACATGGAGGGGGTGAGTGACCCGGAGTCCAGTTTCTACAAAGAGACCGGAAGTAATACTAAGTCAATTCCAAAAGGAAAATTACTAATGACATGAAAGGTCTCGTTGGGATAAATAAAATATATGTAATTTGGCGTTGTTCTATTTTTCTTCCCCTTGTTAGAAAAAAATTTGAAGGGTACAAGTTTTGATCTGGTTATTGCCGGAGTTGATACAGCGTATGTGCGAATATTATATTCCAAATTCCATAATATAAGGTAATGTTATTCCAAGATTGGATTTGACTTTTGCATTTGAAAATTTCAGGTCGGGAGCATTAGAGTTTGCCATGTATTACTTGGCTCACCACCCCGGGGTTCAGGTGGAGCTGCAGAAAGAGCTGGACAGTGTCATTGGCTCTCGTCTCCCTTCCTTGTCGGATAAGTAAGAAAAATAATAAGCCTATTATTCCCCCTTGACAAAACAATCTTTCCTACCTTCTTCTATTTTTAAAGGCTTATGTATCTGGAGGCAGTTGTTTGGGAGGTGTTACGCCTGGCGAGCCACACTCCACTCGGATTTCCTCATCGACTCATGGGAGACGTTGACGACTTTCACGGCTACTCCATTCCAAAGGACACGATCGTCATCGCAGACATTTACAACGTGAACCACGACCCAGAGATCTGGACCTTCCCGGAGGAGTTCAATCCCTCTCGATTTCTAAATGACGAGGGGGAGCTGAGCCGGACGGACGCGGTGATTTCATTTAGTTTCGGGAGACGGCGGTGCGCCGGCGAGAGTTTGGGCAAGTCAACCCTCTTCCTCTTCCTCGCCTCCATTTTCCAGAAATTCAGTGTGGAGCTGGCTGGGGACAAGAGAGGATTTTGCGTGGAGGATGTGGTTCCAGGCATTTCCTTGAAACCAAAACCATTCCATGTGATGTTTAAACTGAGGACTTGAAAAACAATGTAACAAAAAAATAAACATAATCTTCCATGTTCCAAATCAATGGACACGAATGGACGTGAAAAATCCATTCCCCAGGGAAAAATTCGCGGTGGTGGGTATCCAACATTTTATTTATGCACATTATGTTAGAACTGGAATCGGAAATGTAAAAGGGGCCATTTAAAAGGATATATTTAAATTAATTACCAAGTGCCTTTGATTTCGTAAAAAAAGCTATAAAATCATTTGCAGAGTTTCATGTTCAATTTGTCTTGTGCAAATTGAGGAACGGCAACGGCATGCTTGATTCCTATAAAACCTATAAAATTACGTGTACTTATGCCTTACTTCTAACTTAACATTATATCCTTTTACTCTATCATTCTTCTTACATATTCAGAATGTGTATGATGCATATTCTCCGGTTCGGAGGAGTTCAATCTTCAATCCCTCCCGATTTCTAAATGAAAGGGGGGGAGCTGAGCCGGACGGAGGCGGTGGTTTCATTTAGCGTCGGGAGACGCCGGTGTGCCGGCGAGAGTTGGGCCAGGTCAATCCTCTTCTTGTACATTGCAACAATTTTCCAGAAATTCAGGGTGTTGCCGGCTGCTGCTGGGGACAAGGGCTTGTTTATGCGTAGACGATGTGGTTCCAGGAATTACCTTGAATCCGAAGCCATTCCATGTTGTGTTTAACAAACTGACTTGACGATAATGACGATAAGAAAAGTACAAAATAAACAAAAGGAATCCTTTGAGCGGTGGACACAAATGGATCATGAAACACACTGTACGAAGTATCGGGTAAAAATATTGACTAGGGATGATTTTATTGCATTACGCCTTTCGTTTGATTGATGATCGAGAATGTCAATGTCGGCGGAGAAAATATGCCAGAAACGTGTACCATGCTTTTGAGGCGGGGGCATATAAAAAATAATTATAATTTATAATGTAATGATGATCCACACACTCCTTACCTACTCAACTGGGTACACGGTACACATTATGACATCGGGAGTGGGAGACTAATTTTTGTGCTCGTGTGTCGTGGTGATGATGAGTGATGTGATGATGCACTCTCTCAGCCAGCCAACAAGTTTGACCTTGTGGCCAATTATACGCGGTGTGTGTATTTACATTTTGTACAGTTTTAAATCCATATATAACCCATGACCCATATATGCCAAGCTAGATATATCCCTTATATGAGGTTGTTCAAATGGACACATGATGATATTGACATATTAGCAGCATGGAGTGCAGATGAACGCTCGGTTCATCTCATGATAAAAACTTATTGCTTGTTGCAAACATAATCTGCTCATATTTCTCACAAGGTCATGCATGATTTCATTGGCTGTATTGAGCTGATTGTGAGTTGAACTGGAGTCGAGAACTTGAAAATGGGACCGCAGTACTACGCACATCAATGTTAATTGCCAATTTAATAAGCATTCTTGTTCTGTCCTGTTTTCCATTTCCATCACATCACATCTTTATTGGAATAATATAAAAACGAACCATATGCATGGCAGTGCAGATGGGATAGGAGGATTTTGTTTTTGCGCGGAGAGAGCTGGTCGAGATGGTCGAGTCGGTGCTTAGTCACCATCATCATATGGCTCATCAAAATCATGTCAGTTGAGTTTTACCCATGATTTGGGGGCATCCTCTTGCTTCTTTCTTTCATCATCATGTCCCTAATAACTGGGATACTAATCCCGATCGCGACATTTCTCTGTTTCAAAGTGTTGGAAGCATTCAGTGGCAATGGGAAGAAACGAAGCCCTCCAGGTGGTTCAAATACATTTGTTGCATTCCAATTATTATTTTCGCTTGCACCTTGCGTTTTGACGAAATAGTTTCACTCGATTACTCGATTCCTTTAGGTCCATCGTGGGCCCTCCCTTTGCTCGGCCACCTCCTCCTCCTGGGGAGAAAGCCCCACCTCATATTTAAGCGCTGGCGAAGCCGCTACGGACCCATCGTGAGCTGGAAAATGGGGTCCAAGAACGCGGTCGTCCTCTGCGACGCAAAGCTCATCAGAGAGATGTTCGGGAAGGAGGTGGCTTCGGGCCGGGACCACAGTCCCATTTTTGATACGATCACTGGACGAACGGGCATCGCCTTTTGCGATGGGAGAGGCTCCTCCGAGCAGAGGGCCTTTGTGATGAGGACCTTCAGGGAGCTGGGGCTGTTGAAAGGGGGAGGAACCCTCGAAAATATCATTTTGGAGGAGGGGGAGCGCCTCGTAAAGCACTTGGAGGAGAGGGCGAACACGAACAGCGAGGAGGAGGAGCTAAGTGGCCTTTTCAACGGCGCTTTTCTGAACAACATGTGGGCCATCATATCCGGGGAGAAACATGACTGGACACGCTCATCTTCCGAGCTGGAGCATTTAAAAATTGTTGAAAATTACATGAGGTAATAATAATAATAGCTCATCGCTCACCCCGTCTCGGCGTCTCATTTCAAATTATCACAATGAAACTGTGCGATCGAAAGAACAGTCTTTCTTGGCAAAATATTTTACAGGGATTTCAACAGCCTTGCAGAGACTGGTCTTTTTATTGCTCCGTGGCTGCGACACGTCATTCCAGGCATTTCGGGCTGGAGCAGGTTTGTCAAGGCCCACGAGGATTTTACCGGATTGGTGGAGGCTGCCATTTCCAAACGACTGGCTTCGAATGAGGCGAATAGTGCAACGTAAAATTCTTCTTATTTTTTTTATCAAAAAATGTTTAAATATAGTTTTGAAAAATTGAATGGAATTTTAGTCTTGAAAGCCGTGGGTGGAGTTGGGAGGAGAGGATTCGTTTTGAAAACAAATATCTTACTTTTTTTAGGGATTTCATTGGGCAATACTTGGAGCACATGGAGGGAGTCAGCGACCCGGAATCCAGCTTCTACAAAGAGACTGGAAGTAAAAGCCTTAATTAAACAAAAGAAAAAGTTAATTACGTTTATAAAATAATGTCTCTTTTTGGATGCAATCCATTTTCGTGTGCTTTTGCATTGTCCCAATATTTTGCTTTTAAATCTTAGGGAAAAATCTGAGGGGTACAATTAGTGATCTGATTATGGCCGGAGGGGAATCATCGTGAGTTCAATCAAATATTCCTTCCAAGGAAATGTTACTCCAAACATAAATCTGATCCGAATTGCAATTACACCACATTTCAGGGCGAGGGCTTTAGAGTTTGGAGTGTATTACTTGGCTCACCACCCCGGAGTTCAGGTGGAGCTGCAGAAAGAGCTGGACACTGTCGTCGGCTCCTCTCGTCTCCCTTCCTTGCTGGATAAGTAGGTCAATCAATAATAGTTTCGACGACTTTTACTTTTTAAATGTTCACTTTTTTTTATTTAGACTTCCGTATTTGGAGGCAGTTGTTTGGGAGGTGTTACGGCTTTCCAGCCACAATCCACTCGGATTCCCTCATCGACTGTTGGAAGCCATTAATGAATTTCACGGCTACTCCATTCCAAAGGGCACGCTTGTCTTCTCCGACATTTACAACGTGAACCACGACCCGGAGAGCTGGGCCCGCCCGGAGGAGTTCAATCCCTCTCGGTTTCTAAATGAGAGGGGGGAGCTGAGCCGGACCGAGTCGGTGATTTCATTCAGCTTCGGGAGGCGCCGGTGTGCCGGTGAGAGTTTAGCCAGGTCAACCCTCTTCCTGTTCCTCGCCTCCATTTTACAGAAATTGAGAGTGGAGCCGGCTGGGGATAAAAAGGGATTTTCCTTGGACGACGTGGTTCCCGGGATGGTGTTGAAACTGAAACCATTCCAAGTTGTGTTTAAACTAAGGGCTTGAATAAAGTAAAAAGCAAAAAAATAAATTCTTCGCACTAAAACTTCCGAGCTTACTTACCGTTTTACGGCAGTTAATGACTCCAGCAGCACCATAGTGCTGTAGGATAGGAGGATACAGCAGTGGAATAATAATAGTAATGAGTTTGTTTGTTAATTTTGATTTCATATGAGCCGGAGGCTTTCACTCATCATGATGGATCATAAGTAAAGTCATGAAGATAACAAAGAAACAAGCAAATGAAATGACTCTTCTTGTCCCATAACATTCATGATAGAGCCAGGTCTAGAGGATACTAGACACACAACATGATCAGAAGAACCAGAACATACATTGAGAATTTGTAAATACTTATTTTGATTATGATTCCCCAATTTCTTGGTAAGCAAATAAGAAAACCTGTCTGGCTCAGTCACAACTTGTTTCGGAGAAATAACAATAAAGAAAAAACCACGGCACAACACGGGGATGCATGATTGGGATTGGGATGGGATCCTCTCTGGTTCACCTTGAAAAAAGTTGCGAGTTATGGAGGGCACAGCATCAGCATAATAACACATTTATTATTGTGGTCAGCTTTTGAGAGAAGTGAATAAGCTTCTGCAAAAATGTTTTTTTTTCTCTTGAGAATCGGGTTGGACCAGAAGAGAGGTACAGATGGCCATGGCTGAACAATGTTGAAAATTTAATAATAATGATAAAATCATGCTCAGTTGCTAAATCGTCAGCTTGAAGTCATCCATCCTTCTGTCCTGTCATCATCATTTATTATATAGCATCATGTTCCTACTAGCTGGAATACTACTACTGCTAACATTATTTGTTTGCTACAAATTACTTGGGGGATTCATCAGC
>JAANSN010006192.1:0-10998 GCA_036850665.1 Dicranocentrus wangi
GTACCGTAAGAAAAAATTAAATAGTAACGGTTTTTAACGGTTGCTGTTGACCAATTTTGCTGAACATCGTCGCCCGCCGAGGTATGACCTAGGTGTACATCATGCTTCAAACAGAATTTGAAAATGTCAAACCGTTTTTGAATTATGTTGTTCACGGCCGTGCCGTGCCGTGCCGGCCAGACTGACATTACGATCTTAAGAAGTGCCTCAATTGATCGGCACTTAAAGTGCCTCAATTGATCGGCACTTAATAAGTAAGTACATAGGTATATTTTTTGAAGCAGCATAGCAGCTAGCTCGAGGAATCGAATGGGACCACCTTCACCACCACCACCACCACCGTACTTATAGGATACAGAGTGTGCAGTTGTTGTTGTAGCACAGCACAAGTTGGATTGGAGGTTTTGAAGACCAGCTGTCGAGAAAGTATGTATTATTGTTGTAGTATAGTGTAGTAGTGTTGTTGTTGATTGAGAGAGAAGGGAGCGAGCAGATGAGTCTCTGAATTTCAATACCAGAAGAGCATAACTAAATTAAGCTACGACTATTAGTCTATCCTGTAATTTAAAGTGAATTAGTAATTATTATTATTAGTAGTAGTACTCGTTCACCTGTCACCTGGTCAATTCACTTACTTAATGCTAGCAAGCAACCATTCCATTTTTACTACTTACACTCCACACTCACCTTCAACTTGAACTTGATAGTGATTTAACTGACTGACATCAGGTTTGTCCAGATCAAGAAAGGTTTTTAAGGGAAGGTCTAAGGTTGAAGGTTGAAAGGTTGAAGGTGTGAAGGTGAGAGGGGAATGAGTGAGGTGGTGATAGGGGTCATGCGTAATTCCAGTAGTAGTGGACGTTGATTGAATGTTGTTGTTTGTTGTACATTAATTATTAATTTCAAATTTGTCATTATTTTAGCGTTCCTCATGTGTCAGCTGAGGTTGAAATGAATGGTTCATGTTTCTAACAAGTTCAAGCCCCAATTATTGCAACTTATTTTTTTTGTTTAATTTAATGGTGTATTAAGTGTTGTTCGATCGATTTGATTGTTGTTGTTGTGTTGTTTGTTGTTAACAACTGACTGTTGACTGTTGAGTTGACTGTGGATTTGCAAGTGAGGGAGTGAAAACACATCTTCGAAGATGATAAAGGCGATACTGGTATTTAACAACCATGGGAAACCAAGACTTAGCAAATTTTACACCTACATTGTAAGTTGGTTGACTGGTAACTCTTAATTAGGGATGATTATTATTTTTGTAGGCTAATTGTGTGTTACACGAGGGTCCCAAGTACTTTGTTTTTTATTAATCATGTTGTCATTATACGTTTCCAGACAGAAGAAATGCAGCAGCAGATAATCAAAGAAACATTCCACTTGGTTTCAAAACGTGATGATAATGTGTGCAATTTTCTGGAAGGTGGAAGGTAAACAATTCGCAATTATTAAAATGTACTTTTTTGTATGTTTATTTTGCTATTCCATGGAGGATTTCAATGGTAATCCACCGACCGTCTGTGAAAACTAATAATAAATAATAATTAACGAAACCATGTTGTTTTAGCTTAATCGGAGGTGCAGACTACAAACTTATCTATCGCCACTATGCCACGCTGTATTTTGTCTTCTGCGTGGACTCATCCGAATCAGAGCTTGGAATCTTGGATCTGATACAAGTTTTTGTGGAAACCCTTGACAAATGTTTTGAAAATGTTTGTGAACTTGATTTGATATTTCACGTTGACAAGGTATAACGACGAATAGTGATATATTATATTTTAACTGAAAGTCATCAGGGCATTCCTCGTTGTTGTCACCACGTGTTGGTTGACTGAAGAATACTGCTAATGAAAAGAAGAGGTGATGATGATAAATGATAATCCTGTTTCGGCTGTTTCCTTACAGGTCCATTACATTCTTAACGAATTGGTGATGGGTGGAATGGTGTTAGAAACAAATATGACTGAAATCTTCACTCGAATAGACGAACAAAATAAACTGGAACGCCAAGAGGTATGTAATATTGATTGCCAAAGAGTGACATTTAAAGCTCCATGTCTACGTCTAACATTATTGTAATTGTTTGATTGTTTGTATCTCATAATGAATGACAAATTTCTCATTTTCTTGTTTCCCAGGCTGGTCTATCTGCGGCTCCTGCAAGAGCGGTGTCTGCCGTGAAAAACATGAATATGAACCTTTCACAACAAATCAAAGATATCAAACTTCCTGACTTGCCTCAAGCAATTAAGGATTTGAAATTTTAATACGTCTAATTACATTATAGCCACGATCCAACTGTACTGATGATTTACAGTGTTTCAGATATATTTCCAAGCAATCAAAATAATATACCATTTTTGTATTGATGATGTGAGAATGGGAATCAGCATTTGAAAATTAATTCTTATGCATATGCATAATTTAGGGTTCTGGGTGTGCACGGAAATGATTGTAAATGTTGTTGTTGTACCAACCAATTCCAGATAGCGTGTATTTGTAATTCATCGTGTTAATATATATAGCGGCGAAACATGGCATTTAATTAGTAGACCTAGAGATTGCTGAGGCCTAAGCTAAAAAGGGCCTTAGCCTAAGGCTACATTAAATTGTATCATCACCTATGATTATTATCATTCAAAACCAAGTACGCAGTGAAGAATAAATTTGTTCACTTCTTTTTTAAGTAACCTGCTGTTTCTATTTTTTGATATACGGTATAATTGAATCCACATCTTATCAAGTGCAGTAAATGACAACAATAAGAAGACCATTTTATTATTTTATAAATCTAGAGGGTAATACATAGACCATTTATTGTTTATTTCGATATCATTCAAAATCAGTTGTCGTTATTAACATTATTAATAATAATTATTAGTACTTTGTAGTAACCAAGCAATGGTGGACCAAGTACTCATCATGGTATTATAATACTTTACTTACGCTTTAATACTTTAATGCAAGACTACGTTCTACGTACATACCTACTTATCCTTATCATCGCTAGTAATAATATTTTTGTGATACACAAGTTTAAATTATAATTTCAACACAATCACGAGGAATAATAGTTTGTATAGAGTGGTGGTGGTACGTTTGCATCACAGATTCATTCATACAAATCACTTATAATATATATACATATTATATAGACAAAGCAATCAATCTGTTGTCTTGGTCTGTAATACACTTAAACTGGGTTTTTTTTCTCAAATACACGTATTATCGTATGAGTAACGCTTCAAAAAATAAAAAAAAATCGACGCTGTCATGAAAAACAGACTGACAATGAATGAGTGAGATTGAATTGAAGGAACAAAATATAGTAGTAGTAGGGATTTTAATTAAAGTATNTTTTTTTTCTCAAATACACGTATTATCGTATGAGTAACGCTTCAAAAAATAAAAAAAAATCGACGCTGTCATGAAAAACAGACTGACAATGAATGAGTGAGATTGAATTGAAGGAACAAAATATAGTAGTAGTAGGGATTTTAATTAAAGTATTTATATACATGATAATACAAGTTTTTCTTTGGCATTATAATGCAATTAAGTAGTTTCTCAGAAGAATCACTTACAGAATTTTTCTACCTATTAAACAGTGTTTACAATAAGTTATATGGACATGACAATTATAATCATCCACTTTGTAACACAAATTATATTGTCCATAAAACATCGTACGTACAAGACAAATTAGGATTTCCTTCTTGTCTGGAGTTGACCCAGATCCAAAAAACACCGTGATTTTCGCTCCTGATTTTTCTTTTTGAAGTGGAGAGACTTAAATCGCGACTTGATTGTAATTGAAAATCCAATATGACAGGTATTTCAATTATTGGGCGAAGAAGTAAGTAAGTATTTTGTTTATGCGATATTTTTTAATTTATAAAACTACCCACCTATATTGTCAGTCCAAAAGAATCATATATTATGCCATTTCCCAATGTGACGGAGCTGGAGGCAGGCAGTTTTAATTGCATGCACCAAAGAATGACACTGATTCTCACTATTCAGAGCATAACTGCAAAATGTCGAGTACAAATGTGATTTGAACTCATAATTCGTGCGCGTGAGTTTTTCTAGCAACGTAGTTCACACAACAACTCTGGCCCAAGTTTTTTTAGTACATTTTTTTCTGAAATTTCTAGATTTTTTTTTCTTTACATAAAGTTCAGGTAGAAAGTGTGAAGTGGTATTAGCATGATTTTGATTTTACTTAAGACTATCAGGATCTCGCATTCGCATGTACCATTGTTTTCTCTCTTTCTCTATCGTATTTACTCTGGATTTTTTTAGCACAGCAGCAATGATTTTTTTAGCACAGAGAACAAAATTTTAATGCTTTTTATTCTTATGCATTGATTGAGTGTATCTAATAATTTCCACACTACAATGGAGGTGTAGTAGTAGTAGTTCAGCAACTACTCGAGATCACAGTTTGTCAGCGCGATGATTTCTTTGTTGCTATTCATTAAGTACCCATGTAATATATAAATAAGTAACTCTGACTTTCCTGTATCGCAAAATTGACTTTAGAATTTTAGAAAACTGTTGATTCTTTTATAGCGTGCGAGAGAGAAGGAGATAGATACCAAGTAAGCAACTTTGTAATTCCGAACTTGTACAATATGGGTTGTCGGTCACAACATGAATGAATAGCCCGTGTAGAAACGTAATCAGAGAAGAAGAATTCCCGAGCGAATAATGTAGTCAAAATTAGCCAGTGTGACAATAAAATCCACTGGGATGGTGAACGGATCAAGTATAATAATAAGTAAGTACTCATTTGAGTGTTTGTTGAGAATAGCTCCAACAACAAGAGAACATTTTTTTTTGTCACGTTGTCACAGACTGATGATGATGATGATGATGATATTCACTTTAAATTGCATCCCGTTTGATGAAGTAGCCCACGCATTTTCAGTCTTGAATTGGTTAAATAATTTCATTCAAGTTTCAATCAAATTGTTGGATATACTTTTTGAGATGTTGTTGGCATCCTGATGTTCCCTACTAGCGGTGCGGTTATTCGGCTCGATTATTATCGAGTTCGGAATGTCTTTGTCAAAGCTCAGGCTTTGTTTGTCTCTGGAGCAATTATTGTCAGGACTTGTGCACGTTGTTGTTGTAGCGATTGCATTGCTAGCGGAAAAATGCAGCGGGGGTTTGATTGACGAGCTGGAGTTGATATTCATTGTCACGTTGACGTTTGCCGAGGTGACACCTTCTATATTACTCACACTTGACGTATCCCTCTTGTCCGTAGTTCCGTTCAACCTGCTGTCTCTTGACGACTTGTCTTCGCCTTTTAGCCAATACGTCGTCATTATCCCCTTCCCCTGTAGTGGAGTTTCATACAAACAAGGTGAAAATTACGATGAGACGACAAGATTCCGCTACAAATATATAGGAGTAATATAACTTCTACAAACCTTCATTTCCACCTCGCCTCGTTTCTCGAGAATGAACGTTGGAAAACTATCAAGCGCTTTTTTGGTTTCACAGCTTACATGAATTTTCAACGCTACACAAGGATAAGAAGAAATAATGAGAACATCTCTCCTCGTCTCGGAACATGTTAAAATTTATTTATTCAATAAAATATTCTTGTTATTGTTATTTACGGCAGCCATTAGATTCCATCCTGGACGCTGTGTTGACAGTATCACCAAACAGACAATATCTCGGCATTTTCTGGCCAACAACTCCGGCTGCGACCGAACCTGAAACCAAGAAAAAATGCATCGCCACTATTATTATTATTTTCCAAATCCTGCAGCTACAGAATATTAATAGACCGAATGAATGAGTCAAAGACAAACAATAATTGTACCGGTATGCAACCCGATGCGTAACTCAAGTTGTTTTTCGGGTTTGTGCTTAATTTTAAACTTAAGGACGGCATCTCGAAGTGCAAGAGCCATTCGTGCAATTTCCCTTGCGTGCTCATTCCCATTTCTTACTGGCAATCCCGACACCACCATATAAGCATCACCTATAGTTTCTACCTGCAGAACCAACAAAGAGACCAAAACCTTGTAGTAGCCCTAGCACAACAACACTAGCCATAAAATAAGTGAATAGGCCCCTGAAATCCCACCTTGTATACATCAAACTCCTCGATAACAGAGTCGAAACATGTGTAGAGATCGTTGAGAAGGGTTACTACCTGTAAAATCAAAATAATTAAGAATATTACTTTACTACATCCTGAATACATGGGCCAAACTCGACCGACCCAAGTGTGAATGTGAATAGTGACAAGACAATCAGTATCAATCAGCAGCACGCGACGCAACGGAAGTACATATATTGTCACTGGGCATGGGTGGCTGGAGGTGGCAATGCTTATGGAAAAGGGCAAAGTGAGACACTCCAAGAATATCAGCAAGGCAAGCAGTAAACATGCGACCACTTAACTTACCCCTGCTCTGCCACCACCACCGACAAGTCGATACAACGTTTCCATCAGCCTTCGCTGACATCAACAGCGAAATACTTGCCAACACTCCCATTCATTTTCGTTTATATAAAATAAAATAAGTAACGGTGAAAATAACTGCTGTGTTGTGGACTTACTTCCATTGGAGTACTTTCCGCAGATAGTTTCGTAAATCCGACAATATCAGAAAAATAAATTGTGACGCTATCAAATGTTTCAGCGCTGACTATTTTTCCTTCGATCAAGGTGCTCGCTACGGACCTGGACACAATCATAAAAAATAAAAAATAAAATGGACCATTTTTACATTTCCATAATTTATAGAAAGAAATACATGTTATTGTCCAATTCCCCTTTTGGGACAAAATTGCTTCTGCTTTTTTGGGACTGACAGGAAATAAATATGTTAGAGTGTAACCTCCTCTTGCGTGTAGTTCCACTTTAAATGGCTATTTGGTAAACTTACTTTGGCAGTAATTGATAGAGGACTTCTTCACATTTCCTCTTCTCCTCCAAATAATCAGCAGTTCGCTCCTCGACAAGGGTTTCCAAATTGTTCGCATACTGCTCCATCCGAGCCAATAAATTGTCGACAAGGGTAGGGCCACGCTCATTGGATCTGTATAAAATAAAAATGGAATGGTTTGGTGAAATGAGCCATGACGACTTTCCCTGTCCACGAGTAGTACGAAAATGTCCCAACTTATTCACAATTCACAAAGCCCTTTTTTGATACAAAAAACTGGTGGAAATTTATAGCTATGTACTATTGACAGATCCCAACAGTTGTATGATGACTAATAACTCGCTGCTACTCGGCTGGCTGGGCTGGGGTAGCAAAGTTGAAAGTGCAAAATTTCAGCAACTGCAAACCACCTTAATTTTGCAGGAAATCCCATTGAATTTCCCATGAAAATATTTTCCCCAGAGGCTTATAATTTAGCAAAATTTGATGAAATATTATGCTCCTTGCATGCATTGGAAGTCGTATCAGCGTAGGCATATGTTATTAAGGTTGAATTTATATCGTTCAGAAGGACATGGATTCCATTAATGTCGACTCGGAAAGCCCGATTATCCTTCCAAACGTAACATGACATCTACAACAATTATCTACTTATTTGTCTTATAGGTGGATTTCCTTCGATTCATTCACTACGTTAAAAATTTACTAGTTTCAAGAGGAGTCTTTTCAAGTCCTGAAATCCAAGATTTTTTTCTGGATTTAAGTTGCATCTCAAAATGCCCATAGAGATGGATCCATCCATCCATTCCCATTCCCAGCAATACTGTTTTAGTTAGGCAGCAGTAGCTGCATAACTTTTTTTCTCATTTTCTCACGCCTCCCCGCTCCCTCCACTCCACTTGCAAAAATGTTTCGTGCTTCATTTCAAGTGCCAATTTTTCCTATTTATTCAAAGTGTACATAAAGCTATACAGGCAAGAAGGTGTCGACTACTACGTGTCTGATGCCAAATGAGTTAGAAAGTGTTGAGTTGAGTGGGAGCATCTATCTATCTATCTCTCTCTCCTCTTCTATCTACACCTAGAATCGAAGATAAGTATTTAGCACCACCACCTTCTCCTTCTTTCTATATATCCCTTGCTACAAGTTAGTTACAAGTTACAATAGAGAGAAAAGTGAGAGTGAGTTGAGTACTTATAAAAAACATGTGAGTGTGAGCGTATTTACTCGGCGTGCATTACCTACACGGACACGGACACACAAAGGCGAGGCAATTTGATGCTTCAGTCAGACAAGCAAAGAGTAAATAAATACGTTGCATATATATATTTTTTTTTATTTATAAATCGGTCCCATGATAAAACTTTTTCCAAAGACTAACAAACTTGAGTGAGTGAGGTGTGTATCGACACCCCACCACCACCACCAGCAATAGCCAAAATCTCCAGCAGTAGCAGCAGCAGCAGCGGAAAAAGTGGGTGAAAGAAAAGCAGGAAAAGGGTAATAGTAGTAGCAAGTAGTAACCAAAAATTAGAGCATTTCCTCCTGACCTGACCACTACTACATTCTTGTTTGTTGTGTAACAAAAACGCACATCTACTTATAACCTCCCATTAATTCTGGTGTAGTCTCTGGACTTTCCACACGCCGAGAAGCTAACTTAAACACATCTTCCATCCTCCACATGAAAACTACTACTATTCCAGCAGAAGCCCACACATTTTTTTTTCCATTTCGTAAATGTTCGAACTTGTAGTTCCTTGTAGAACCGTTAAAAAAATTGTTCGACTTGGAAGGGAAAAGGAGGAAACTGACTTTTCCTTCTTCCCTTTTTTGCTTCCTCCGACAAACTTTCACATTCGTGGAGTCCATACGTTTCGATGGACACACTGATCATCATAGGCACACACCTCTGTCTTTTTTTTCTCTTGGTTTTTTCACCTCGCTCGCCACGCCTACCCGTTTCACCATAACACCGCAGCGCAGCAGTTCGACAAAAACCCCTTTCCTTGAATTCATTCATATCCTTAGACTATTTCCATTGTAGAAGAGGCATGGGTGAAACGAAGCGAAAAACCTAGTTTGAATTAAACTTGCTTCAATTTTCTACAACCTTTTCCGAGAGATGATGATATTTTACACGTAGGAAAAAAGTAAAGGTCCGCCGACAGTTTTTTCTTTCCCTTCTCGTCATTCTTCAACTCCTCAGAAAAGCGAGCCTCCTCACTTTCAGTTGCTATATAATACACACTTACTTGCGTACGTCGACATGTGTGGAACATCATTTTCCCAACTTATTCACCCTCCAAGTTGGAGTTGAGAACTCCTCATGTGGATCATCATATAATTCATATTCGTGTACATTATGCTGCGTATGATATTATGCTGCTCGATGCTCCTCTCTGTTTGCAAAACTAAACGACTAAACTTTAAACCCATGCTCAACTTTTTCGCGTGCCCTATACTACTACGCCGCGAATCTTTCATTTCTGTTCTCCATCGCATCCCCAGAACAGGTCTAAATGGGGGAAGCAAGTTTTTGTTTTTATGAGGCCTCCTCCTTTCAGCTCGTTTCCTCTGTCAATTGAATATTAAGCATGACATAAATCACGGAGGAAAACTGACAAACCGTTGGAGACCTGTGGCCTCGCTATAACTTACTTTATTTGTAGGGCTTTCATGCTCTCAAATACGTATACGCCTTCTACCTTAACTCGTTATGAAACAAGCCTTTTGTCTCAATAAAAACGAATACAATATTTTCCACGCTTTCCCTTTTTTCTGACTTAATTACTAACTAACCAATGTTAAGTTTTTTACTGAAGTTATTAGGTTATATGTAGTAGATCTTCATTAAATAGATTAGCACAACCACACGTCAACTACGCTTTCCTCTGTTTCTGGTATGCAAACACTATTGACTATATATTATCATTTGTAATGGTCGTCAACTCAATCCAACAGTATCATAAAAAGTAATTTACAAATCTCATTAATGCTGACTTACTTGTTTAACCGTCGTATGATTTGTTTAATCTGTGTATAATCCGGTCGCTCCAAGGGATCCTCTGCCCAAGCTTTTTTCATGAGCTCGAATAGTTCATCATCACAATCATCTATATCAAGGGTAGGACGTATGCATTTGCCGTCGCGTATCTGAGTTACAATCTCTGAAAATTGTGTAAAAAAGTACATTACATTTCATATTGTATGAAGATAGGTGATAATAATACACATTTAGCCACTCATCTGAATATATTCCAGTATGATGGCATATTGTGCTTCCCTTTCTTCAAAGGGTTCTTGGTCACACCGACCGACCGACCCCGATATATATGATATTCAGCACTTTTGTTTTTTAAAACTGACAGGCAATAACCCTGCAGATGTTTGTAGAAAAATAGGCTGAAAGCTTGCAAGGAGGGCGTGAGAAAACAAAGTAGTTGCGGTCTTGTGAACCTTTTGCATTGCCGTATGTATTTCCCAAAACGGTAAACTTTCTCCGCCTGCTAACAACGCTACTGTCAGCAGTCTGATAAAGACAAGTCGAAGAAATTGCACTTCACTACACCCAGCATAGCACTATCAGCAGCAATGGGAGTGTCGTGGATGGAAAGCGCAAGAAAGAGAAAGAAACAAGATGCTTTCTTAAATCTCTGGGTTACCTGTTATTATTAAATGATGCTTTATAAGCACCTGTCTCATCGTCGTTAGCTACCTGGAATACTAACGCAGTTCAATGTCTGATAATATGACATGATGACATTATATCATCATGAGACACATCATATGGGAAGGCTAACGTTCAGCGTGTATGTTATTACTAATAAAATTTTGTGATCTTCAATATTGTAGTCTGCTAAAGCTGCTTCATACTTGAGGATTTTGATACTACTCGTCCACTTTTCATTCTTCACAGTCTTCCCGAAAATTGCATTACAATGCCCTCGTTTCAGGAATAAAGTTATAATAAATCTTTCAGGAAGGAAACGTACGACACGACAGTTAGTGTGGAGCTGTTGCGATAAATAATTTTCAATTTTTCAGTACTCGCACTCGCTTAATGCTGACACTT
>JAANSN010006193.1:0-10997 GCA_036850665.1 Dicranocentrus wangi
GGTATCAATCGACAGGTATTTGAACAACTTAAAATGACTTAACGTGACATAACATTACTTGACATGGCATAACATATCATTTTGCCCGGCACGAAAGTTATCTATATGACTTTTACAGTCTTCTCGTTACATTTAAGAAGAGGACATGGCCGCTGCTGTATAAATCAGAAAGGAACGGATACAACGAAAATCTTTATATTAATGGAGTGTATATAAAAAGTACGGAGGGGAGAGAAAAATTCATGATGTTGCCAAAAAAAGCAAGAAATCTCAGTGAAGCAACAAGAAGAGCATAAGGTATGCTCATTTATGTTGTGAGAAAACATGTGTAATGCCTAATGCACAAGAAATAACATCCAGCCAGAAAGCGAGTCAAGGCAACAGGATAACATCTTATTTTAACAAAAAAAAAGATGCAATAACAAAAGGACGGGATTTTTTTTCGTTTAACTCACTTCTACTCATCATAATCGTTCTTTTCGAGCGTCATTGAGTCTGCGAAGAAAAAATTTCTCAGGAATAACATACTTTTGGGCCGTTCGTGAAATTGCAAAGTGCACCCGACATTTATTACGTTACAGTTGGATAGCTCGAATAGGAAAACACTTTTAGAGAGAGAAAAATAAATAAAAATGTGGGCATCGTAAATGGAAGATATTATGCAGTTTATAACGTCATTCTTCTTCTTCTTTGTCCTCATTTTCATCCATTCCATCCACTTTTTTGCTATCAATTGAGGCACATTTTTGGAGTAGTAGTCTTCAAAAGGCGTGGAGAGAGTATCATGGTGCCCCAACGTTCCCCTTCTCCGGTGGAGTAAAACTCAGTAGGAGGTCGGTCTGGAACACGGGCAAGTTGGAGTAGGTAGTTGTGTTTGGGAGTAGGTATGTAAACTATTAAATAGGGGGAGTGTATTTTCATTTCGGTTTGCAAAACAGGTCACTCACCGGCAGATCAAATCTCATTTATTATTTATCTTGGGTAGGTGTTCACCCAATTTTGAAAGACAATGGAAACCCCAGATTTAATCTATTCCCTGTCAAGTTTGTCCTCATCGGGGATGTAGGTCGTATGTGGTGGTATTCACGTGGGAGCATGCACACACACACACACAGAGAAACACAAAGTATGCAAAACCAATTGAGATTTTGAGATACGGGGAGCAGAGCAATGCGCCTCCACCTTTGGAAACAATTACCGGAAGAAAAGGGGCTCTCCTTTGGGAAATGTCTGAGAGGGTGACGGAGGAGTTAAACGATACAAAAACCGTTGGCAACTGATCATTGTCAAACTTGACAGGATCCTGTCAACTTTTAGTGTGTAGTCTGTCCTTTATTTTACGCACAAGGGGAGCAATAACTGGAGGGAAGGAAAAAACTATTCTTTTTTGCATATAATTTTTATGTCTCTTTGTGTTTTTCAACAAGTTGGAAAACGCACTCGAGAGTGATGGCGAGCTATTTGTAGGTGTCATCATTGTTCAAAAAACCCCTTCGTCAGATCACTTTACAAAGTTTATATTGTGTAAAAAGTTGACACTCGCTTCGCTTGCATTCACAGCCCATGCTGAAAGGCAAGAACTTGGGGAAAGTGGAGGCAGAAGTGTCATGACAGATTTTATAGAGTGCATGAAACATGGTGTTCCATACTTGTTTCTTCGCCTTAGCAAAACTCGAGTTCTACTACAGCTGAACCTCAACATCACACTTTATGTGTGTCATAGGGACTATATATTAAAGAATATTGGCCAGCTGGAGTTTCCCATACCACTAACTATTGTTATTAGGTCCCACATGATGACAAAAATGATGATTTGCACTGGTTTATGGAATAAGAAATACGCTCAAGAATTATTTTCCTGTCATGAAGTGTATGCATCATGTTGAGGAATTTTGTAGCAGAGCATGGAGGGCTGCTGCTGCGTGAAGGATATGGTAAAATCTGAAGGATGCAGTTTTATGTCATCTTCATAATATCTTTTCCTGAGTCTGGGGTACTCTATTCCAGTCTAGTGCTCATCTTGAATATTTTTACTGGTGTAATCGGCTCCGTGCATGATATTATTCGCCGATGATACTCATGCCAATCACGAAAAGATCTCTTCATGTCATATTTTAGTATCAAGTTCACTGCATTGCAACAAAAGGTCGACAATGTACTTATGCATGTAGACTCGACTCTCTCTGGTGACAAAACATAGTGTTGTTGGAGGAGCAGCTTTGTCGAGTTGAGGTGCCAGCCTGTCTTACAACAACGAATTGGGGAATTTGGCAAAGGCTCATTCAATACATGCTCGGCTCTTATTGAGAGAAAAAAGTGTGTTTGTTACAAAAAGAGGAAATCTCTCTATACTCCCAGTTATTCCAAGCTATGGGGTGATTATTAAAGTATATTTTACAGTAGGATTTGTTGTTGCTCTTCAAGGAATCGTATACGTAATCGTAGGAAAAATCTTTCCAATTCCCAGCACGAACAGGGAGGTAAGCACAGAGAGAAGTGTGCACAGACAGACTGATACACCATATAGTAGTGTGTATAGCTTTCTTCAAACCAGACCAGTTTCATGATTAAGTTTTATAGAATCCAGAAAATTTGGGGTTGTTTGGCAGCGGAAGATTGGGAGAGACTGGGAAATTTTAAATTATAAATGAAAGCGAATCCGCAAATCAAAATGGGCTCCTTCCTTCCAAACCAGAGCAGTTCCATAAAGAAAGGTGGTAGTTTCTTTGATCCAGTTCTTAAAAAGATCAGGAGAAACCTTGAGAACTTGTGACAGGCCGGAGAGATAAGGGTTTTTGGGTTTATATGGAGTAATATGGACTGATAACTCGTGACAAGTGAGAGTATCTCAATGCCCCGGCTGGAACCCCTGGTAGCTCACCAGCCAGAGAGTTGCGTAACGGGCAAGCGTTTCGTTTGTTGGAAACATTTTAATCGAATAGTACTTATTTTAGTTTCTCCCAGAGAATAGAGTTCCACGATTGGTGACCAATGTCCTAATTCTGAATTATTTAGACAGAACATGAAGTCGACCTTTTGGCTGCGTTTCAGGAAAAATATTTAATAAGTCGACAGGGGGAATGAGACACGTCTGTCTGGGGACATTGCGGACTATCATACTGTCAGACTAGTGGGTACGCACAACAGCACGAGGCAAGTGATATTGTTAATTTTAGCTGAACTACTAAAAGTCAATAGTTTGGGGGCATAATGTGCATTTTGATTTGGGAGTTGTCGGTTAGTTTGGACTCTTTTGGGCGAATTTAGTAGACATATAGGTACCCATACTTTTTGTGTAACGGATGAAAATCCGAATTAATAGAGTAACACGGGAGTTTGAAAAAGAACCACGCAGAGAAAACCGTATACATACTTATATTGTGCATGCAAGCATTCACTTCACTCTTAAACTTTCCCCTGCTATTTGTAATAGCTGTGGGACAAAAATACCATCTGGAGTCAAAATACGTACCAAAAGTCAACGGTTTTACAACTTTATTTGGATACGGCATATAATAATAATATACAACAAAATACTTTTACGTTTTCTTCCCCATTTTACCGAACGAAACTGACTGACTGATTGTGAGCAGTAGTGTTCAGTTGGATTTCCACTTTCGCCCACAAACATCGCACTTCCAGAGGAAAGTTGTATTTAATAATGGTGGCCTTCAACCAGGTGAAAATTTGGAATTGACTGTTTCACCGAATATATAAGGCAGTCGTAGACTGGAGCTGGAGTACCGAGTCATGTTTTACGACATGTGACAATAATAATTTGGACACAATTTCATTGATTGTGAATGATAAAAAGTTCAACTTGTCACGGGCGGGCCTTTGGTACACGGATTCCATGGGGGCTGTGGCGTGGCTGCAGGGCTATCTCAAGTGTAAAAATTTAAAAGGTGAATGATCAAAGTGGATAGTGGAGTTTAGTATCATCATGGAGTCACCTTCACTTTCATGGATTTTAATAGAAAGTGAGACTACATTAGCGAGCTACAACTACAAGGTTGAAGGCCAGCTTTATGCAGCAGCAATTCTGTATAATAGCTTTTTGTAGTTCTGACAGACTGAAGGTAGGTATTATGATTGTGGTAATTGTGCATACAAATGCGGAAGCTCACACCGTAATTCCGAGTCCTGCTGTTATGAAGCGTATAGGTTCAAAGTAACCAGAAATGCAGAGAGATAGTAGTTATGATGATGGTGTTGGTATGTCACTGTTTACACCTTTCCTAGTCTCCCATTTCCTTCATATCATGACCAATTTAGCATGGATGAAACGGGTCGCAGGGGAAGTCATTCCTTTTTTTTCGTGATCCATATCAATTGACACTATACCCCGGATCAGTGGAGCTTTTGGTTTGTGCTCTCAACTTTCACAGGATTCTCACGTGAACTCTCTGCCTTGTCTAAATCAATAGTAAAAACATAACTAGAGAAGCAGAACATACTTATTTCATATTATGCACGTACGTCATGCCATGTCAACTGACTAAAGAGGAGAGAGAAACACTGTTGACGCCTTTGATCCCAGAAACAGAAGATCAAGTTGTGTCTCTAGCGAGCAAAGATAAACACGGGGAAATGGTTGGGAACCACTTGACACTTCTTGTACACGAATAAACAAGATACTTTCTTGACTGGAAACGGCACTTTTTGTATGCTTCCATACTCAATTCAATTTGGAAATCCCACGAGTGACATTTTTCACTCTCACAGTCATTTTCTGGGGATGGTGGTGGTGCTGGAGAAGTTGGAGGAAGGATATACCATAATTCTTTAAGTCGTTTTTGCCGAAGCCGGTCCCTCATTCTAAAACACTCGGAACAGTGGGTTTTATCTAGTTTCCCGATTTTACATGCAGAAAGGGGATTCTCATTATGCAAATATTTTGTTCTAAATGATATTACTGTTTGCTAACGCATGAACTCAACTGCCTCAAAAGGAGGAAGGAGCAGGACAAAGGACGCCTCATTTTCCCCCCACATTTTTGGAAGTATAGACGATACGATGCAGATCATTATAAACATTAGATTATATAAAGATATTTAAATGATGGGTGCAGATCCACCATTCAAAGCATGACGTCATGCCCCAACTTCTCAATTTTCTCCCATATTGTGACAGTTTTATCCGAGTGTTAGGAAAATTTGGTGGCGTGTACGTCTCATGAGCACAAAAACCTGTTACATCCGGATTGCCTTGTGTTTTGCCTTGTCACTCTTTTTCCGTCTTAAAAGACTGATAGTTGTGATAATACAGAGTAATAAGAATACACAAGACGCCGCCGCCAATGTCAGTTTTCACACAAAAAAGGGCAAAGCCGAATTTAACAAACTTCCAAGCAAAAAAAAAGAACGACGGAGAAGCGCATACTTTGTAGCTGATAGGGGAATATTTTGCCATGTCGAAAACCAGTGTGCCAATGACGGAATAAGGTTCTTATTAGGTTTTGCTTTGAAGGAATATATGGTAGTAAGTATTCAATCCACTTTGTTGTATTTCATTGAAGATGTTATAAGTAATCGATTCCTCAGAGGACACAAAAAGAAATGAGACCCGCACACATTTTCAAACGACATTCCATTAATATAGTCTCGCTCGTCGTGTATTATTGAATTTTTAATGGCAAACGCTTGCCCAAAGATTTTGTTTCCTTTTAGTCACTCACGTACGCCTTTGGCCTTTTAGTAATTTTCCAATTGCAAAATTGCCATTGGATTTCTATGGCTGCGTATTATCGGCAAGAGAGGCCGAGTTTCAAGTTCCGACATACATGATGGCCCAAGTTAGGAATAAATGCCAATTACAAATTGAGCAAGGTGCAAAAAATCATATTGCTGCTTATGTTTCACAATCTAGTTGAAAATAAATCACTTTTCAATGATTCCTAGTATTTTTTCCAGTAACAAGGTCATATGATATATTATATTCCAATGCCTAAGGAGTATTACCTTTGAGGTTACTCGTGTGATGATGATACGTACGCTGTGGTGTGGTAATCTCCATTATACAAAGTGACATTCCGCTTTGCTCCCATATTATCACATGTCTTCCACACTTTATCCGTTTCTCACTCAACAAAAGGATAATCCCTGACTACATTATCGAGCTCATCATGTTTCCCTTTGCTTTCATATATTCACATAATTAATTGATCAGGTTTTGGGGGTAGCATAAAATTACTCACTCAGACATCCTGCATCAGCATCAAATTCAACACGACCAACGTGGCAGAATGGCGGAAGTTATATACCTACCTATCCACTAAAACTCTTTGGCACAAAGATCAAAGCGAAACTTTCTGACTGCATTGTATCATTTCATCATCATCTCGATTTCAGTGGTTGCTGCATAAAAAATTATGCAAACAAAAGTGTTTTGGTAGTCATTTTAAAAGGGAAAAATATAATATGCGAGTGATTTAGAAAGATGATACGATAATATCAAAGTGACATAAAAAATAATAATTAAGCAGGAAATGGTCCTTTTTGCTTTTATAAAATCCGGATAAAATTACTTTGTTCCAGCTATATTTTAATAGTTGTTGCAAGGTCCAACTCTGAGAAGGAACCCCCAAAAAACCACTGCATCGGTTTTTCCATATGCTTATGCGACATGATATTGTTTAAATCAGGCATGAACTTGTTATTTCCGGAATTCAATAACTCATTGCTCCCAACTCATGCCGACCTTTGAATGATTTCACGTTACCCTGTTTCATTCCAGGTATGCCTCCTATTCTTCCACTTGTGGAGAAGTACACCGGTAAACAGTGAGCCTATTCCGTTATCGCTGGTTCCAGAATTACATGACAAAATACACGCAGCGGGTCACGAAACGATGCACGGTATTGCTGCCAACAATGACGCTCATGACATCAGCAGGCTCCATGGCCCCAGTAATGATGCATCCAGCATGATGGAGAATCCGCACGAATTGGCACCCCACTTTAAACCATACTCGAAAGGTGAGCCCGCAGCATTCAATGACTAAGTGGTTCTGGTCCCACTAAAATAATAAATGGCTTTGGATCAGATAACATACGAATACGTTGAAACATTTAGCGTCAGTAAACAATTGGAACATAATGGCAAATAAAAGTAATACCTAAATAAAAGAGGTAGACTACTGATTTGATCGAGTCGCGGGGCAACGTTAGACCATGATGAACTTGTTTGTCTTTGAAGAGGGCATTTTATGGCGTTGTCGGTCCATATACAAGTCTTTTTAAGTCAGTTCTTCGTTCAAGCGTTTATATGTGATCTGATGCTGAATCTGTGTTTCGTGAGCAGGAAAGGAAATTAGCAAGAATCCCCCTTCCAATTTATGATTAATTTAACTCGTGTACCATGTTTAGGTGGGCTGGGAAAAGCCCCGTTGAGAACGACAAGAATTAAGAGAACGCCTACAGGTTTCACAGCACGCGGCTTTCACGAGGAAGTGTTTGATAGAGATTTCGGGCATTTCTCACCTGTGAAGCGATCTATGAAGAGAAGGCCAGAGGCGGATGCAGCAGGCTTTTATGGAGACACATTTAGCAACGGATTTGGAGAGTTTGAGACTATGAAACGAGCCCGGCTTCCTTCTGGATTGACTCAGGTAATAAAAAGGGGCATATCGCCAATTTCGCAAGTTGCATTCATTAAGCATACCTAAGTACAACACGGGCAATATTTATTAATAATTTGGTTATTATGATGAAGTCATGAACGTAATAACAATTCTACTAATCGTGATAATAAAGATGATATTCTGAGTACAGTCATCGGCTGGTCAAATTTGCCTCAAAATTTACCATTATTGTAGCAAAAGGACTTTTGTACGTTAGCAGAAGGAGGAGGTAAAAGTATAATGCATGACTGCAAATATGGACAAATACATACCACATCTGTGTGTAAAATATAATTGAAGGGTGTTGCAGGTGACACCTGCATGGGATAGCAAACTAGACAGTTGTACAAAGGACAATACAAAATGAATACTAATATTGACTTTTATGGACTATATTTAAACGCCCACAGTGGCAGTCAACGTGGTTGAGTGGTTGCTTATGAGTAGCCTTGTTATTATTATTATATTCCTCATATGCAGCAAGCGATCAATGCAGCTTTAAAACGACGACCTGAGATGGGTGCCCAGGGATTTCATGGAGACACTTTCACACAGGTAATAAACTCGGTTAATAGTTTGTTAGAATGAAATTTTGGTAGTTACAAGTGTTACAACTGTTTACAAGGGTATATTGTAGCAAAAGCTTGCGTGACAATGCTCATCTTTTCGGTTTTCCTACTAGTTTTTCTCATCCGGAGGAAATTCTCATAATGCGTTAGATTTAGAAAAGCGTAGCACTTACTTGAATGAACTCGCACCTGAATTAGCAATTCAAACTACCTTCGCGAGTGAGCTCTTTGAAGTAAAATAATAATGCCTAAATCTAATTGTGACCATGTTTTTCACTGTTTTGGTTTATAGGGATTTGGAGATTTCGACACGATGAAGCGAGCATTTGGACACTATTACGATGAAATGGAGAAACTCAAAAGACGTCCAGAAATGACAAAGAGTGGATTCGACTCTGACCTCTTCAACGGCGGCTTTGGCGAGTTTCATCCTATGAAAAAATAAAAACATTTTTCTCCTAATCATTTCCAAACAAATGTTTAGGCAACCTACAAAACTACTGTGTATATCGATACTTATATAATGATCGTTGTTAACATTGTATACAGAAAAAATGATAATGGACTTTGGGCAGCCGTGTGGTTAAATATATAATACTTTATAATACAACCCGTTTTACCTTTCCTTTTGAGTCGTAGAAATGTAAGGAATCATCTACAAGGGTTTTGTGTACCTAGAAGACTTCATGTTGTAGTAATGAACTGTCTGATGAAAAAAATAATGTATGTGTTCATCTCCAGAACATATGCATCCGTACATGTATTAAATTTACATAATATTTAGTAGTTAATTATCAAACTTTATAGAATACATAATACAATTTCTGAAATCCTTAAGATTATATATCATGTTTAATTCTAAACTCTAAAATACATAATCTATAAAAACAAAGATGGGTAAAATTAGTATTGTATAATTGTGTGTTACAGATGAAAAGTAAAATTTCATAAAAAAGGCGATGCGCAAAAATGGTACGATGACAGCGTGCTGGAACGCAATTTTTTGCCTCTCTGACTATTAACACAAAAAAGCACACACAACATTCGTCTAATATTATATAACCTGTCCAACCCAATTGGGTTCTGTCGGCGGATTACTAAATGTGGATGTAAAAATTAAAATACTAATAAAATGATTCCGCTGAAACTCTTAAAGTACTTAGTTTACAGGAACGTATCACGTAAGTCTAGGTACATAAGGTCAGCCATATAGTATAATTGTAGAAAAAACTTAAACATCGATGTATTTTATTCAAATTACGTCTGTTTTAAAGTTTAAAAAAATGTTCGGAAGCATTTGCCAATGTTATTACAGTTTCGTATTATGCATGTATCTGAGTTTATGTAAAGGGTACATCCAACTGAAAATATAGATTGCTGAGTAAAAAGAAGGCAAAATTTCAAGAATCGAGAATAATAACATATTATTATTATTACTATATTTATCATTATGTAAAGTGAAAAGTGTATAAAACGGGGATGAGCATTAGCTTTCATGTACGTGCTAATTACGATTACCTTCGGAGTGCATAAACTGATTAAACGTAAATGTAACTTTCTCGAAAGTCCAAGTCTCCTCTGTAGTTTTCCACACCCTGTCAGTTGATTTTATTGAATGGAAGGGACAGATGCATATTTCAGTTAACTGATCATGTGTGATGGTTGGATACAATGACTTTCAAATTGAAAAGCTATCGTTTCCTTAATTGAAATAGCTCTCTTAGTGCATGAATGACACGTTGGGAGTGATAAGTCATGAATGTATCTGCAACTGGGATGTATCAGCTTATGAGTGTGTCTTATGAAGTAACTAAACTATCATAGTATTATACTATATAATATTCGTTCATTCTTTTGCATTCAATCTATGCTACAAACAATCCTGTAAATCTGTGTTGGCGAATGAAACATCGTCATATTTGAATTAATAAATCTAAGAAATATTAAACAAAGCAAGGACTAAATCAAACTTTGTCAACTGAATTACTAAATCAGCAATAAATTCTTCGAGGATCAGCCTTCAATGGCTCAGGTTGCTGCTGTAGGGAACCTTCACGGGGACCTGTTGTAGATATTTGACTTGCTGAACGATACCCATATTATGTATGTAGCTTACTAAAACTCTTCATATGAAACGAAATAAAAAACTTTTTATAACAACGCATGCATACATCAGCAGCAGCTTGGAGACCCAACCCAACCCACCACACGGACGTTATCCTTTGGGAGAGTAGAGTAATAAATCCTTGAAGCAGTGAACGTGAGGGAGGGAACGTAACCCTTACGCCTTAAGATAAAAATAGTAGCACCTGCTTTACCTTTAATCGGCAGGCAACAAAAAAGTCCAACAATATTATTAATCCTTTGAGGCTGCTATTGTTAGATTTTTACTGAGCCAACTTTGCTTAGCCAGGACAATTGAATTATTGCAGTCGCAGTCAACCTGCTCATGAACACTTTTAAACCCTTTCCTTTGCGTTTCACGCTATTTAGAGAAAATAATATACAACACTGAAAAAACTCGCACCGAGAGTACCCAGTACACACCGCATATGAAGTCTCACCCCTGGGTTATGTACTACCTTTCACGTTCACCCACCTCGACCTCACTTTTGCATTTAGTTTCTCAGCTAATATCGCTCAGCTCAGCAAATATCAATCCTCACCTCATCGTTGTTGCAGAACGAGGTGTTTCGGGAGTCTCATCAACCCAACCCAAGACAACTGCTTCACTTTTGATTTGCCAGTTGAGCCAAAGCAACGGTGCTGTCAGTGATTCTTTCAAGTTAAAGACGAACATATTTGATA
>JAANSN010006194.1:0-10991 GCA_036850665.1 Dicranocentrus wangi
TTTTGGTTCCAGCTCGGAATCAATTTCTCTTCTTCCAGATATGTAATAAGCTGGTATTCCCGGTTCTGGCAAGGTAATAATAATGGACCTGTGTGGTGGTGCACCTACTCATCCTTTCCTCTGGATTATAAGCCATTAGAGTGGAAAAAGCTCATCTTATTTCATTCTGAGAAAACAAGGTTCTCCATCATCATCATATTATATTGTATTCGATTTCACTACTACTCTAGAAAAGTAGCTTAGAATTATGGAAGGGAAAAAACCAATCTTCTGGACGTTTCACATCATGTGAGCCTTGAAAAATATACCCAGGAAGAATGCTGATGTGAGTCATCGACCGAAAGTAGATATCTGTATAAGTGAGGGGAAGTAGTCGTCGTCGGTCTGTGAGTGAAATCTAAAAGCGTCGTCTTTAGCCTGAAGCCCTCCTCTTGTCGTAAGTACAAAAGACACTGTATTAATATATACCACCATTTTTTTCGAACAAGCTGTCCTTTCACGGATGATGGAACAAGATACGTCTTGTAAAGCTAAAGCACCACGAAAGTATACATATACCTATTATATCATCTTTATCATCATTCCATGCCTAACCCCATGCAGCAGCGGAAGCAATAAGAACAGTGTAAGAGCCTTAATGGACACAGTATGCGTGATCTGCTCATCATCCCCGTGCTTAAAAATCAACCCCCGTTTCGAGTGGCCTTTCTCTTTTTGCGGTCTGAGCAAAAGGATTCACCATAGCCAGCTATATAATATAGTTGGCTATGGATTCACACAGTACGAACAAGTCTTAAAATTGAGCCCCACTAATCCACGGAGAATATTTAAAATGGAAATGCTACTTTTGCGTCAGGTAAGATATGCCATTAGCTCATTTCCACGTGTCGGGAATCCCAAAACGGAATAAAAATTGTAAATCCACGGCCCATCACACGTAGAATTCCACAGAGATCAGGGAATTGCTGGTGTGAAAGAAATGCATGTGTGACACAGTGACACTTTGTACGTGGTTGAGACGAGAAATCCGAATGCATACATAATCGAGTGAAGAAATCTCGCTTTGACCTCATTACTTAACCCCAAGAAACGGAAGCCTTACTGTGGAAAGAAAAAGTGGGATGTGAAGAAGGTTTCTTTTTTTTGTGTGTGAGAAATCCCGGCGTAAATTGATTGTTAAGCTGGCGTGAGTGAGGAAACTCTCACAGTCGATGAAAATTGAGTGGATTATGTGACTAACTGACGTTCCTGAAAAAAAAGGCCGGCGATGAAGGATTTTCTTTCTCTCTCTCTCTTTTCTCCCCTGACATGTTTATACCACTATATGGCACAATGCACACACACATCCGTACGTACGTACTCCAACTGACAAAACAACTCACCCATGTGCTACGACGTGATACACACAGAAAAAGTGTCACTGGAACAAACGGGGGAAAAGCCAGCGGAAGAGGTTGTGCCTATATAATATATTAGCACTCGTGTGTCTGCACATTTTTTTATACATATATCGGGCTTAACCTTCCGACCGACCGATTTGTGTAGTAGTAGTAGTAGTAGTAGTAGTACATATTATAGACACGGGAATAAATTGGTTTGTAATGACGACCACGGCAACTTTGATTACCTGCCTCAGCCCTTACTACTACTACTCGTGTGCTTGTGTGCTCTCTACCTGGATACTACTACTCCCACAAAATTTCCCTGGTGGATGTGGTACGTGTGTGTGCTCTCTCTCTCTCTCTCTCTATCCATTCGGTCTTTTCCACTTTTCCTCAAACTAACAATAGTCGACTGGCTAATGGTTTATTAAGCAATATCGATTGGGAACTTTGTCGCTAGAGTCCATATACACAGTAGCAATCCGACTCACCTTTTTTTCTTCTCGAGAATCGAATATACATATAGTCGTGTAGGTGGGTGCAGGGGGTTTTTCCAAGTTTTACTACTCAAGTATCATTGAATAACGCGTGGCTCCTATAAAAATGCTCACCTTTCCATCTCATCATAATCGTTATATTTATAGGAACTAGGATCAATACGGAGAAAAGGGACGGACATTTCACAAAAGGAAAATAACGGAGAGGCGCAAAATGCTGTTGGAGTGGCAGCTGGTGATTTACTAACCGTTTTTAATCTATATTTTACCTAGATACACACGCCTACCGCGCCAGTTAAATATATAGGAACCAGACATTTGATATCCCTCTCTCCTCTTATCAAGTGGACCAGGTATACCTACGTAGAGATGGTTAAAATAGTTTTCCCACAAGTACATCTCCCTCTACTAAAAGGGGGTTTAACAGGGCTGGATTTTGTTTCGCGTGGTGAAAACGCTTGCCCCACACCTACGAATCCATCAGCCGACTACTCTCTCACAACAGCACAAACTGTTTACATTAGACGAAATCATGATGATGATAATGTGCTTTCTTCCATGTCCCATGCTATTTGTTCAAGCTCAACTCGTGATGATGAGCATCCCTCTGTGTACATGTTTTTTTGTTCATGAGATGAGGACTGTTTTTCTCACAATCAAAAGAGCAAGTCGTGTCGTCCCGCTGCTCCTTCACGTACGCGATTCATAAATGAACCTTGTCTTCAAAGGGGGGAAACCTAAGCAGGTAGAAAAACGATGTATTTTTTTCTAGCCTCTTCTCTTCAGTAAAACTTTTTTTTGTACTTTCAAAGTTATTTCTACACACGGGTCGTGTGTGTGTGTGTATATGTTTTTCTTCCGGAAAGAAAAAGAAATTACTACTCGGGTTTTGAGCAATGCACACACGGTTGGCTACACTGTCGTGTGCGCTGCTGCCACGAAAAGGTATGGTATGTAGTAGTAACCCACTTCATTTATTTCCCTTTTTCACTCACTCATTCACCAACCAATTTTCTCGAATGGATAAAAAATGCATGCTCCTCAGAAGGAGAAACCAACATTTTCCGACTTGACTGTCTCATTTCCCTGGGATATGTGGATCTCTCTGTCCTTTTCAGCTACTGGGAGCTATACATTTCACACACAAAAACACATCATGGGCTGGAAGAAGCAAACCCCTTTCTTCCAGGGCAATCTACCCGAGTGGAGCAATTGGGCGAAGAGAAAGAAAAACTTGAAATTGTTTAGGCAGGTCAAAATGAGCACTCGCTTGACTTTTCTATACAGAGAAAAGAAAGAAAGAGAGAGAGAGAGAAAAAAAACTTTTTTGTACCACCAGAGATTAGCTCTTTTTTTAGTATAAAAAATTACTTTTGGGCCGCACCAAAACATGGGTTGAGCCCATTTACAGGTATTCCACAGCTTGATTCATTTCGCGTGCGGCTCCATTTTGTCCATTTGTGAAAGATTAATGAAAGTTCCTTCCTATCTCGTTTCTTTTATATATTCGCTAAAATAAAAGTGGAAATTAGGATATGCATAATTATGTCAATTGACACACCTTCCTGCCTGCCACATCATCCCATCCCAAAAATATATTATACGCAGTGTAAACTCGTGATAATATTGTCCCTCGTTTATTTTCCAAATTACACGTGTAATTCCTTTTGGCTCCAGCCTCACTCCCCCTCCACGAACGAGTGTTACAGTAAATAAATTTAATGAGGAATTTTTCCAGGAACTCGCGCGTTCCCCTCCACTCCACTTGCTTGCAACTTTAATTATGCCTGTGCCAAAAAGAAGCCGAGTTATTAGGAGAGCGAGCAGTTTAGTTTTTTAGGTGCTTGCTCAACCGCAAGCACAACGCCACTGTTAATTTTCACTCCGAAAAATGAAATGCAATCCAGAAAAAGATGTTGGAACACGGGTGAATCGAAAAACGAGAGGAGGCGAGGAGAAAAAAGTTTCTGGAACAAGTAACTTTTTCTCTCTGCAAGAAAGCTAGTACGGTATAAGATTTTAATTGCATGTGGGATTCCACCCTTTTTATACGGTGGATAGCCACTCTGGGAAAAATTTGGGATGCATGAAGCTTGTTCTCTTTCCTCACTCCAGCCTTCAAGGTTGTGCCTGCCTTTCCCTTATACAGCACCCCCAAGCATCCCATTGTATTGCTTTAAAACAAAACTCAAACTTGCCTGTAAAATGCCATTCGCGATTGGAACGCATAGCCCCAGTGTGAGTGAGATGAAGACCTTCACGTTCAGTTTGGTATTTTAAAAAACCAGGCAGCGACCACATATTACATATATACGGTACAATTCAAATACAATTAAGGCTTCACTGCCCAAGGTTCTCCAACAATAAAAAAACCGGACGTTTATCATTATCAAGTTTTGTGTCGAACGCAAGCGAGAAGCAACTTTCATTCGGATCTTTTGAAACATTTACATTTTTTTTGCCCTTGGACCCTTTTTTCTCCGTATTTAACATACATATTAATAATAATGCCAACTCGTGGAGAACTGCTGCTGCTGCTGGTGAGAAAGCATTCAATATACATGTATGTAGTATATATATATATGGCCTACGGGATATTACCAACGTTCTCTCATTTCCAGGCTATTCGAAGAACCTGTTTATAACAACAAAGTGAAAAGCGCTCGCAGTTGTGCCAAACAGTGGGTGACCAAAGTGCTCATTTACATTTCATTGAAAATTCAATGAGGCTGGGGGAAAACGGACTCTTCCCTTTTGTTTTCCCCCACTTTGAACAAAAGGCTTGGAGGATAGAAAGGGCTGAAATGGCAAGAATTGAATAAAAGTGGGTTAGGTAGTAGGACCTGCCTCTCTGCCTCCCTACCTACCTCCTTCCTCCTCTTTCTCAAAAACTTGCCTATTTCGGAAACTATTTATACGTCGAAAATCATTAGAACGTAATAATATGGTGTTCTCGCAGCATTGTAACGAGCCATAAACAAAAGTCTCCTGGAGAGCCACTGATAATTGCTTTCGATCTCATTATATTCTGCATCATTAGCATATTCCTAGTCTAAAAAAAATTGACAGGGAAGGTCGGCTGGCTGCTCCTTCCTGATTAAGACTCAAAAAGTTCTGTATACACTCTCCGGTGTAGTATACACGAGTTTAGTTAGAGATGTGTGCTGCTCTCCTTTAATTTAATCCTATTTCCACTGAAGGCTAGCCCAGCTCCTGCTGAAAACAGCAACAAATCTTATCGCCTCGTTCCATTTACGGGGAAATATATAGTTTTAAGTCTGTCTTGCATCAATAAACACATCCAATTTCATTTCCTCCAGCAAAATTAACTTTTGACAAATGAAATGAGCTGGCGAGACTGGTAATGGATTCGATAGAGAAACCAAAAAAGTGTGCTATATATTCACCGTGTTTTATTGCCCGCGTCACCATTCCCAGAAAAATACAAAGCAATTTTGTAATTGCAAATTTCGAGAATCCGCACTTTTTTCATTAGTCTTGTATGACGCGTGTGCCATTTCCAGTTGACACTTTACACGGGTTACGCTTCCCCAAAAATATTACTCCAGTCCCCGTTGTTTACAAAAACGGTCACGAAGGGAGAGAGACACCAGTTTTAGTAGTGTATCCACTTGACCAGCAGCACTCAACCCGTCATCGGGAACGGAACAAAAGCGTCATGAGCGGCCATTACTTTTTGTAAAAATGTCAATAACGAGTCCACCGTGAAGGTGAAATGACCACATAAACATACTGACGACGACCAATACAATTACCCATAACACTGGTCTACCTCAAAGAAGAATGAGTATACAACAACGCCAACCTCGGATCCTTTGCCAGTTTGAACGGTAAAATATTATGCAGCCCATGTAATATCCTCGCTCGTGTGATGAGTGTGCCCCCATGCTCCTTCAACCTTTTCCATCCCAGTCTGTCATGTAAATACAGGAAACTTGAGAAGACCACCACCGTGTTATGCTACTCACAGAGAGAGACAACGTTAGCTAGCTAAAACATCTCCAAAATTCTGCATGGGTATTTCCCAAAGGACCACCACATCAAATTCGAGGCAACGAACCAAATATACGCATTTATCTCCCTGTAGTCCTCCACCATTAACCAATTCAATTAGGCACGATGAGCTCCCCCGTTTACACAACAAAGGTATTCATCTCCCTTCTCCTTCATTATGGGATAGTATATATTCTCCAAGAGTCCCCGTTAAACTGGGCCAACTCATCAAATCGCTTTTCACACACTTGCAATTTCTATAGATAATGAAAGAAATATACTGTGGTGTATTTGCATATCCTGCCTGGATATAATCATGCAAATGCACACCCAATTAGTTGTACATTCGGTTGAGTTCTGAATTGTTATTGTAGACAGGCTAACAAGCTCTGTTGTCTTGCAATATACCTACGCCCAGTCGGAATATCGGAATCAAGTGGGCTGACTCGCAGACATGCCCATATTTCCTTTGTTAAGATTTTTTCTCTCCATTCCAGACGAATAGCCGGAAACTAAAAGAAAAGAAGAATTGAATCGGGGACGCTATACGGTCCTTGATTTGACTATATATTCTCGTGCTTCGTGATAAATTCTCGAGCTGAAACTGAATCTTTTCTCATTCATTTTCTATATATACAAGGGAAAAATTTAGTGGGGTACTTAACTCTAATCAGATACATCCATCAAAAGTTAAGCACCAAATTAAAAGGAATGACAACACGAACGAACACTTTTGCTAATATTGTTAAAAGGAAGGACAAGCAGCCTGGTCCTGCGTATATATAATATCGCTTCCTCCCATTTCCAAAAATAGGACTGTAGCGGAATGATAAGAAAGTAAAACAAAAAGTGGTTATTATATGAACGGTTAGACAAAACGGAGGATTTTGAGTAGAGGAGAGAGAAAAAAAAATTATCAGAGAATACAGACATTATGCATTACCTTGTCCTAACCCTTTTTACCCACTCGGCTAGCCAAAAAAGGAAAGAAAAGTTTTTTCAAAGTATCATTACATTTGAAAGTTGCGTTGTCCGGAATCTAATAAGGATTAAGGGATTTCTTTCTCATGAACGAAAATCCCCTGAAAATAAAATAAAACTCACCCTGGCATACAACAATGGACAAAAGCGGGACCCAGTCAGACGTCCATTTTAATACTCGCCTACCAAAACCCCTAACGTCATTTGATTTTTAATGCTCTTAAAAGTTTTACTACACCACGACCCTTTCACCCACCAAAACCGCTATACTCACTTGAATTATATATATGATTTATATGTGTCGGTTTACTCGGTTCAGAACAAACATGTCCACAGGCTATTTGTCTCGAGCTGGGTAAACAATCCGGCGAAAGTGCATATTTTAGGAGGGGAAAACCAAGGGAATGTCGTAGACTACAAATTTCTTTTCTGCCGATTTGTATTTTTTTCGCAATGTCATACCTTGTCAGACACGACGAGTAATTTAATCAAAATTTTTTGATACTCCGTCACTGGAGCGAAGAGGGAGAGAGAGAAAAAAAATGCATGAGGGAAAGCAAATCCCCGTCAGAGTCTATCCAGAGATGAGAAATTGAGCTCTTTAGACAGATTTTTGACTACAACGAAATTACGAAAGAATGCCGTTGATTTTTCATCGCCCTTCCAACACTCTCCATGCTTTATGATTGGAACAATACAAGGAGACTGTCCTCTCTCAGAATAGGATTTGGTCGTTTGATATGGATAAGTAGATTGTGACAATATAACCTAACCTCTCAACCAACCAAGCATCAATTTGTTTGATTTAGCTAAAAATACAGTCAACAACTTTACGCTCGGATCTAAAACAAACACGAGATCTGCTAGTAAATTGGGACTTTTTAGAGCTTCCTTCCTCTCCGACAACATTAGTATTTAGATATGTCATTACAATGGACAAGTCGGACAAGTCGGACAAGTTTCAGTTTACACTGTTAACCCCATCAACCCTATGGTGTCCATTTTCACTTGACGTATGCATTTCCCCCAAATACTTTCAACGGTTTGAGACACCACTCACCACCATCAGTAGGAATCCATATCAAGTGACCCAATCCTCATCTGAAAGAGGACACTTTCCTTATGATTATTATTAGTTTTATGCGATTACACCCAACATTAACAACGGGATTCTCAAGAGAAAAAAACAGGAGGTATCTCAAATTCCCATTCGCTCCGTAATTTGGGCATTATGCTACACAGGAATTGCTGATGAGATAAGATTTATTGCTTACTTTGCTTATTTATGCAGTCATTAAGATGACAATAGGACGTCCTTAATTCGCCAAAATGGCGTACATAACTATTTTACGAGAAAGGAGGAGCGTCGTAGGAAAATAACTCTTAAATTATTTTGGAGCCACTTCACAATTTCAATATACGCTTCCAGTTATTTTTTCTGTATTGATTATTTTTCACATATTACGTCGTTCGTGGAGTAGGACACAAACCTGTGACGAGTTACAATATCGAGGCTAAAATAAACTCCGTGGAGAAACAACAACAACGACGAAACACATGCCAGCAGCCGTTGTCCTCATGTATTACCCCACGCAATCAAAAATGAGCCGTGTTTTTCTTAATTAGAGCCGAAGCGGTTTTTACACTGACAGAGAGTTGAGAGTGTAGAGAGACAGGAGAGTATTTTTTTCGGAGAAATTGCACTTGTCCCGCTCATAATCATGTTTTCCTTCGTGTAAAGGATTATATGTAGTGGCGAGTGAATTAGAGTAGACTGGCGCGGATACCTACAACGAAACAGTCATGTATTTTGTCAATTTTGTTCTGGTTTGTCAGTCAGCTCTTTTTGAGCACATGTTGAAGAGTTTTTTTTTCAGTGTGTATAATATATCCCACCACGATGTGATATGATGAGTGATGAAGGAGTTTTTTTTTCAGCTACGAGGCATACTCTCTACAGAAGAAAAAAATAATAACACAGAGGATATGTATCCACTCGCCGTTAAGTTTATAACGCCATGCTTCTCTTGGCTGCCAGCCATATAATGCATTTCAGAGAGTCCTATTTTTAAAACAAGAAAAAATCTCTTGCAATGTGAAATGCTCTATAATTTAGTAAAGTAGTGTACAACTCGTCATTTTTTGGGTAGGATTTTTGCACAGCTTTTTATTATGGGATAAGAGTGTAGGATAAGATTCCTCTCTCTCTCTCGCTCGGCCATGAAGTCCCAATCACTATTATTTCTCATCTCGAGCGGATGAAAAGGGGTATGCTTTTTTCGGGGAGGAAAAGAGTAGTCATGCAGGAAAATGAGTGGTGGTTTTCGAGAGATGAGATGATCATTGAAAGAATTCATCCGTGTCCTCCAAGAAAGGAAAAACGATGCAGTCACAAGCCCGCAGCATGCACCAGAGAGTGTTGCAAGCACGATGATGATGATTATTACGAAACAATACTTTACTGTAATGCCCCGATTATCATTATATAAGTCAGGGGAAAGTGGAATGGAGTGGCTGCAAGTGCAGAGGCTGCTCAAGTGGGACATAACTAACTAACTCAAGTGAGCAAAAGTTGGGAATGCATATCTTCCGAGCAGGGTCGGCTTAATATCAGCGTTAATGAAATTCGAGGTCGAGTCGAACATAAAGTCGTGTACAGCAACTCGGTGTGGGATATGGACGAAACGCGAAAAAAATTGGGAAAAAGTATATAATTATAAAAAAAACCGTAAATTTAGACCAGGATCGATACAAAAGCGTCGTTTTCTGTTTTTGCCGATAACACACACCTCCGTGCCGACCTAACCTGTGCTTCCTGTGGCGAAACACCGGTTTTGGCTCTGCTGGTGTGCGCTGGCTGGCTGGCTGCTTTGCTTCGATCCACCGCCAGCCAGAGAGCCCCACATTTTTTTTGCCGAGTTTGGGAAACAATAGGTAAGACTACCATCATAATATTTTACTAATGCATTAGTCCCTCCGGGACAATAAAAGGTGGCTCAGGGTGGTTCGTTAAAAACAATCAATATCAAACTTTCGATCTTATAAATTAATCGCTCCCCCTCTTTTCTCTCACGTCAAAAAAAATATATACACATTCGCTAAAACCTATGACCCACTGTTACTGCCTCTCTCTCTCTCTCTCTCTCTACTTTTCTCTCACGTCAAAAAAAATATATACACATTCGCTAAAACCTATGACCCACTGTTACTGCCTCTCTCTCTCTCTCTCTCTTTCCACTCCACTTTCTGCCCGGGAAACGTCAACCTGAATTATTCATCTCTCTGTGTGTATGTGTTATTGACGTTGTAGCAGGCAGGCATAAAATACACGCTAAAATACAAAATAGAGTACAAAATGGATGAAAAGAGGATAATGGGGAAGCTATAAAGAAAAGCTGGAAACATGGAAGATAGCAAGAGATACACATCAAGTCGAGTACTCACAACTTTTTTGTTACCCCTGTCTAAACAGATAATTTGAGATGTCAGGAGGAGAATGAATGAATGGTTGTGTGTGTGTGTGTGTAGAGACCCTATTATGATGGTGGTTTGAGCTTGTCAACTTTGAAAATTAACGTCGGAGGAATATATATTATCGAAGCCTCCACATTTCCTCCACGTTTTCTCCATATCAATAAGGAATGACAGCGTAATAAGCATTAAAGGAAGGAAAAGCAATTACAAGGGGAAATTGGAAATGCACGCTGGATAAAAAAAAATGCTCTACCTACACGCTCCATACTACCGTTCTACCTGACTACCTCATCTTCTCCGTCAAATTTTCAGACATTCTTCTTGGAAGAGTCTTTCTCCTCCTGCTCCACATCGTCTTCAATCCTACTAGTCAGGTTTAATCAAGTATTTCCCCACACACACACACATGTCGCTACTCCTTTCATAAATTGAAACGGGGAAAGTGAGTCTATATAGATACACTCGATATTACTTATAGATTATGCACAACATGCTCACAACAATCCATCCTTTCTCTCCAATAGATAATCCGAACCCTTATCATGGGAAAATCTATTTCATTGACAATTCCTTCCAGGGAGGAACTCTGGATTGATTACCGGCAGCAAATTTTTTAAAAGCTTTTGTATGTCCTCAAATATTG
>JAANSN010006195.1:0-10989 GCA_036850665.1 Dicranocentrus wangi
CCAAGATCATAAACGCTATTACTTTGAACACCTTGGAATTGGTGTGGCTGTTGTTGATACTGGTTGTTGTAGTTGGGTCGTACAAATCCATTATTGTTAGAATTCCACTGGTGCTGAGCGTCTGGATAAATGTCATTGTAGCTCACAGGAGGCGGGGTTGGCCTAGGTCTTGGTTTCGTTAAGTGAACAACGGATTCCAGCATTGGGGAAAATTGACGATCAAATGCTCTCAAAACAGGTAAAAAGTTATTTACTGTGGATGCAGCTATGTGCAGGGGTGACGGGAAAGTGTAAGCCGAATCCATCAAATTTGGAAACCACATACGCTTGATAGGATCAATTATGTTTCGAAAGAAGCGGAACAATGGAAATGGGCCTCGATCTACAAGCTGTTGCGTCTGAGTTTGGGTCTGCTGATACCAGGATTGTGGTTGGTGATAACTTGGTTGATAACTTGGAGCTGGATTTGGATTTCTATGTCCGCCGAGATAATTGTTCGGAACTGCAACGGAAATTGAAGCTGGGGAAGCTACAAAATGAGGGTTTGAAACTCCAATGCCAACGTTCTGTGGTCGTTGTTGAGGAATCTGTACTTGATTGCTGCTTATAAGTTTAGGATTGCTTATTTGATCAATTAACGTCTGTAGCTTTTTCTTTTGTTCTAACAAGATTTCAAGTTGTGCAGGCTTCTGCTGTAATTCCTGCAGTTGATTGGAATACGACCCATTGTAGTTCGGTTGATTAACCTGCAACTCCCAAATCACGTTGGTTTGCGGAGGAAACTCGTTTCTATTATTTGTATAATTGTGGTCTGTTCCAGTCCACGTAATGTTCGAACTTGTATTGTCCAAACTCGTAGATGTAGTTGCATTTGGCGTTTGTGTAATCCCGTCTGTATCGGTGTCATTATTCAAATAGTAATAGTTATTGGCCTCGATTAAAGCTTTCGTATATGAATTGACTAGCTTTTGAAATGGCGAAAAATCTTCATTATTTTCAAAAGTGTAATTGTGATTACCAGCTTCACTACTCTCACTGGAAGTGTTCCCTGGTGTTCCTGTACAGCCTTTCCCATGAATCCAGACCGAATCGTTAGCACAACTACATATTCCATTTTCATCACAACGCAATCCTAATGTGTTATCACAGGATTGATATGTCAAAGGGGAAAATGTGCCGTTATTTTCAACACTGAATACAATGATGTCGTCACTCCGGCAAGATTTTCCAAAACTCAGATCACAAGTTCCATTTAGCCCATTTAAAAAGTAGCCTCGCCTGCATTGACAGGTAGAAGTGCTCGATTCGCAAACAGAATTGGTCCCACACTGCGGGATTGACAGGTCCAACTTACGAGGATCTAGGAGATCACTGCCAGCGATTTTACTCGACCCCGAACATTTTCTACCAGCCATAATCGCACACTTGTCCATTCCAAAATCGTAGATTTGATTTAGTGGATCTTCACATTGGCAGCGGTTCAATAAACAAGCTAGAAACTTTTCGGAGTTGCATGAGCTGTTGGTACTCCTGCTACCATTACACCAGAGACAAATACTCTTGAGCAGAGCTTAAAACCCAAATGTTTTGAAAATAAATCAGTGTGCATAAGAGCACTGGAAATGTCATGAATTGGAAAACAGACTTCATCTTAAAATTGTAGCAAAAGCACTAGATTCACTTCAAGAATAAATCGGATTTTTAATGGAAGACCAAACAACCTTAAGCAGTCTCTGCACAATACAGATGTGCACTAGCAGATTCGAATTAAGCAATAATGGTCATGAAGAAATCGCTGAAATCGCTACCTACATAGTTTACCTAGACCACTTACTAGGAAGGCCAAACAACCTGAAGCAGTCTCTGCACAATACAGATGTGCACTAGCAGATTCGAATTAAGCAATAATGGTCATGAAGAAATCGCTGAAATCGCTACCTACATAGTTTACCTAGACCACTTACTCTACTGGCGTTTCATTCATGACTGACTGTTTGTTTGCCACAAACCCGCAATGCAATCCAGAATCCAGTACAAGAAGTATTCATATTTATTTTCAATTTAAAATACAATGCTCCCACCGTCAATTTAGAGTAATGTAACAAACAACCTTATGTAGGTTGTACCTAATTGCCTGAAAAGGTGGTCGTCCTGACTTGCTGCATGATTGAAAGATAATCCTGGATTTTGCGATGCATATTGGGGAATGAGATATGCATACTGACTGACGGATTGGGAAAACTCTAATTGCTCTGAAACTTTAATATGTAGTCCACTAAATGCTGGCTCAATCATAAATCTTTTCCCTGAGTAGGAAACAAGAAAAGTACAAGACAGCAGACTATTAAAGCCAATGAGTCATGATGATTCAGAGAAACTTGTATTGTAGGCCAGCTCGGCAGATAGATTTATGTACTTTTTAGACTGTCGAGTTACATTACATTTCGTATTACATTTTGGGAAAGACCCAGACTGAAAATTTGATTTTTAACAATCGTATAACTTACAACTTCCTCACAGGCTGTACATGTACTTGCGTGACTTACAACAATGGCCTTTCTCACTTTTAGGTTTTTTTTTTTTGCTTTTTTCAAGTACATATAGAGAGACCGTATAATATGAATACATTATGATATGATCCACGCAATTTTAAAGTGTATTGTACGCATTTAGTTTTAGATTAGAAGATTCAGCAAAGTGTATAGCAAACAACATAATACTTAAGTAAGAGTTATGTATTCCATTTTCCGTTCCATAGTTGTCCGATGGGAGATCAAGAACACCTAAGGTGAATAACTGCTCACTTTGATCATCTATATGTGCGTCACGCTTGCGTTGCGAGTGCACGTTAAATGCTACAATCTGTCGAATGCTTTGTAACTCTGCAAGTTGTTCCTTTCAGCGCAGTTCTAATTGTAAGAAAAAACTTACAGGTTATGTTTAACGTATGTGGACTGTGGACAGAATAGTTGTAGGTCGTAGTTCACGAATCCTCTCTCTCTCTCTGTCCAAGTCCAAGGTTGCTGAATATGCATATTATGGACTGCACGTAGGTACATAAAGTAGGCACGACTGATACGAAGTTTTGAAGTCATTTAAACAAAGGATTTTCTCCTTCAATGAGTCATGTCTCATGATGAGTTGTGCTAGAATTCAGCTACAAATGCTATAATTATTATTATTAATTGCCCAGTTCAAAAAGTTCAATCTGAGAAATTTGAAGTTTTATGTATCCTACTTCACAATGCTGTTTTAATGGCCTACCCGGCCTACCACATAATTATGTAAAATCAAAATCTCCTCTCTGCCTCCCGTATCCACTATTATAGAAGTTACAAGGTATACATATAGCGGTAGCAAGACACTAGTCAGTGACGGTGGTACAGTCACTTCGGTTGTAACTTGTGACGCAAAAGAATTCTTCTAGTTGAGCATACCGTGTGTGCCTTAGAAAGTACGTAGAAGTAAAGACTAAATTAAATATATAACTAATTATAACTATCTACCTCTGTAGGAGACTTGCCACTTGTTTGCCGCATTTTTACAGAGCAATTGCAACTGGCGGACGGTCGTTTTCATACAGGCGATGTGGTACAGACTACTACTGTTATATTTATTTTATTCTATAGCTCCGCCAGAGTCAGCATCAGCAGTCAGCAGCAGCAGTCCAGCAGCAGCTTAGAATGCTTAATTTCATGCATGAAAAAATGTTATGATGCGTGCGGAACTGCGGAAATGGTTATTAGAAAGGTGGGAAAATTTTTTAATGACCAGATTCCGGTGTGAATGTGAAATATATTCACATCATTAGTTTCAGATTTTAACTTTACTGCCAATTATGCCACGATGGGTTCGAATATGACGCAAAGTTCCAAGATTGATACAAATGACAAGAGAGAAACAATTTGTTCAATTGGAATTTTGAATTATATAGCTAATATTACGAGCGTCAAATCTTGACGAAAGCATTTATCGGTATATGCACAGACTCGTGCGCACGGTAGTAATTAACAATGCACATATTTAAACTGATTTTATACGTATTATGATCTTATTTATTATCATCTAATACAGACTATTTATCCAATTTAAATCCAATCCTCATTTCAACTTGATGCAATCGAAATAACAACTCGATAGTATTGATATACGGGAATAGATATTCAGGCTATGCTGTTTACTCTATATTTTATAAATTATAACCCTATCATTTCATAGCAAATTTTCAAATTGCCTTACAAAACTAGCAAATCATCTGAATTAGTCTTTCATGTGAGTACTACGTGGAATTTCATGGAAATAATACACAACAGCCACTGACAAACGAAGAGTGCATTTATGAGTACAGTTTTTAAGTATTTACGTTGATCAGAGGAAAACAGTTACTTTAGTGTTGCATATTTCACTCTTCATCCTCCTGAATGATGGGAATGGGAACATGATATTGAAAAAGCTTTTGTATTCCACCATACCAAAAGCAACATTAGCATGAAAAAAAATTCAATCTAGAAAACTAAATATTTGGTTCACAATTGCAAGTTTCTACTAGACAGCTAATTTGATTTGAATTATTTTGAAAAGCACACTAGAGCAACTGGCACACTATTTTTTTAAACTTTAAATCTCCTTGTTAGGTCACTTTTGTGATCCACTGGTCCCAGAGTTTCTTTCTGTCATATGTGTCTGTTATTACTTTACTTTTAGTAGGCAAAACGCATAGCCGGATCATAACCCAGCTTATCGAGGCTAGGAGTACAAGCAAAATTTATCATAGGTGGAGGTCCACACATAAGCACAATTGTGTCATCGGCTGGTGGGAAGAAATGTTCCTTCATCATTTCATCACTGACAAATCCAGAACTGTATTTCCAGCCCTCTGTCATAAAAAAGTTTCGATTCATTAACAATACGCACAGAATGAATTTATATTATACTACGAGACACTCCACATGTCATTGAATTTACAATTTGCAAATTACAAACCTGCAGGTGGGCGATCAACAGTGTACCAAAGCTTGAAACGATCTTGTTGCTCTTCACGGATTTTCTCTAAATCTGAGCGACAAAGAATATCCTCTTCTGTCTGATTGGCATAAATCAAAGATAGACACGTATCATCTTCAGAATCCTTAAAAACAGCGTTGACAATTTGTAGCATTGGAGTAATGCCACTTCCACCTGAAAAATACACGCCACATTATATATACGTATTATACACTGCATAAAGAAAAACAGCACCTTTTATGTAATGTAACATTATATGATGTGTTACCAGCAACCATGTTGACTCTCTTTGCTTTGTAAGGTTTTGGCTCCGACTTTTTGTCAGCACGAATAGCAAACTCGCCTTTTCCCTTGTAAAATCTGAATGGTACCAAATGACAAAATTAGCGTACATAACTAAAAAAAAGTTTTTATGAATAGGGGTTTATGAAAAGGATAAAATATATGATTTCAGACTTCAGAGCAGAACTTACAAGACGTCCTGACGGACCTCGAACATCAATTGTGTGACCTAATGGCAAGTCATTCAAATACTGGGTAAGCTTTCCACCATCAGGAAACTTAGGATGTACATTCCGGAAGTATACCTACAACAGACACAGGGGAGATCGGAGCATGAAGAAAGAGCATGACACCGACACACCAATAGTTGACACGAGTGACATTTTTTACAAAAAAGGACTATTTCTTCAAACCTTAACAACTAGATCCATATAACCGAGATCATCATCACTAGAGACAGGAGTGTACGGTCGTACAACCAAGGAGTCGTTCACCATTGCTGTTAGATGAATGTGCTGTCCAACTGGCAACCCCAAGATATGATTCTTCGATGGAAGTTCAAACCGGAAAAGCCTTGTGTCATGGGACAGAACTCTCTTTTCTATCAATTTCAAAGGATATTTAACTTGATTATCCTTCAGAGTAACCGGGTGTTTACTCTTTTTCTTTCCATCGCCGCAGCATCCACCACTAAATTTATACAAAGTGTAGAGTGCTGAAGCAGCAACAACTCCAACTCCAATCCAAAATCCTACGCCCTGGAATCATACCAAAAAAATTCATATAGTGATTATACAACTGGGAATAAGAAATTGCACAAATTAACCCATTTCCTACAGTCCATTAATTGTCGCTTGTCTTGTCAGTCACACGAACTTACACAACATTTTTAATACAAACTACACCTGCCTACTCACCATTCGCACTGGAATAAGATCCGGCATTTTGTCAGAAACAAATTAAGGATGCGTGCCTTTAAAGTATCAACTGTTAATAACGCAAAAATGCTCTCTTAGCGCAAAATATTTCGTACTTCCAAAGTAGAATTGTTGTTACCACCTTGTTTTTTAGGAATATAGTCTCAATTTTTGCGAAACTGATTTTTTACATCAAAGAGAATATTTTATATTACAAATACAAGTGAAACAAAATGGAAGAGGAAATATATACAAATTTTACAGAATACAGAAGAGGAAAAGTTTGCAAAATCTTGCTTTATAAGCTTTTACATTGCTGAAATGAAACTTTATTATTTTTACAGACTTTAATGAAACTTAAACTTTGTAGATAGATTGGAATTGTTTAAAGGTCTCATAATATTTGTGTTAAATAACATTAGGTTCCCATCTTCATTCCAACTTCCAATTCCAAGTTCCAACACTCATTTATATTCCATGTTCCATGTTGTACCCAACTTTTTTCACGTCAATATCAAAAGGGCACACACTCACAGCGGCCCACGACGTTGTGTGACGTGTGGTGGTAGCCAGAAGAAGAGATAGCAAACTACATAATACATATATTATGTTGTTCAATGCTCTCATTTCATATATGTCTCCTGTGTATTCACTCACTTAGCTATATCATTCCCGTTTCTCATCACATCACATCACTTTTTGTGGATTGTGGATATCATTTGGAGTTCCAAAACCAAAACCACAAGAAGTAATCCATGTACTTATATATTATATATCGTACAAAAGTATGGAGCTTTATTATGGATACCTATACTTACCTGATCCTCCTGCTTCCAGCATAGCAGTTCAATTTGTTGAATGTTCATGTTTCATGTTATATTCATAGAGAAAGTAAAAAATGCCCTTTCCTATGTCGTATGCGATGCGAGGAGCAGGAGCAGGATTCCTTCGTGCATATTATTAGAATTGTTTGCAAAAATGTCAAGTTATAAATGTCAAGCTTGTGCTCGCTACTCCTACTCGTACTATCGTCATCATCATGCTGTCGGATATGTCGGCGGAATGGAATATTGGAGACAAGAGAGTTAAACTTATAGTAATCAATTAATTGCATCATGCATCACTCTCTCTGCCAGAGAATAAGCGTTATTTGTAGTTAGTTTGTAGTATAGCATAACCCATATTACTTGCTTTGCATTCACACAAGATTTAAGTAATTTAAGATAAGATTATAGTTGATAATAATTTGACTTTTAGTATGATTTCTGTCTGGTTTACAAGCACTATATATATATATATATATATACTTGACAAATAATATACTCCAAAGTTTGGAACACATGGGTATTTCTACAAGACACCGACAATATAGTACTCTGCAAATACCACAAGATGTTTCTTAAGGGTAGTTACTGTGTCTATCTATACCTACAGACTGCTAACAACTGTACATTTTCGTGAAGACTTACGACAAAAGCATGAGGAGATGCAATACTTTCTTTATTTGCATATTTGATTCGCGTGTAATTCGACTTTGCACGTTTGCAAATTTGCACACATACTTTTATGAGATGAGTTATTTGAATGAGAAATGAAGTGAGTTTAGGTAAAGTTGAATTTGAACCTAAATTCATATTAACAAAATCTTCAGGTAATATGTAGTATGCAGTACTGCACTACACACACGCTGAGTGAGGCTGACAGGGGCACGCACACATATTGACAACAACGACACGGAATTTCTTGTCAATACATAATACATCTTGTTCACAGATAAATGATAATGATAAATATGATTGAGACTAACTGCTTTTTATTTTTGGGTGTGTACACTCACCTGGAACAAATCTGAAGACATTCTGGGGTACAAATTTCTGAACCAGCTTTTAATATCCAATTCGTAATAAACCTGTATTTCTAAATTTCGAAATTGCAATAAATCAGGAATCCGGATAGTTAGGTGTATTTCACTACTAATCACATACAGATAGTCTAAAATGACTGGACGTGCATTACCCAATTAAAAATAGCAAGCACGTTTGAGCACTTCACAAGTTCTCCACTCCACTCTAGTGATTTAATCCAAGTAGGCAGCTAGTTTTAACTAACTGAGAACGACGATATTATCATTGGGTTTCCCGTCCGCCGATTGCGGTTCTGCTAGTCCAAATTTAAAGTAACAAGGATAATTAATCACAACACTTTTTCAGCTGATTCATTTCGGTTTCTGTCTTCTTTACTATTACTTGCCCCTTTTTAAGACAGGATATATACCACACATCACCCAGACAGAACCAATAACATACCACGACTACAACCACTGCTCGATGCTCCTCTCATTTCAAGTTTATACTACTGGTCCACTCACTCACTCAGTACTTCGTCGTTTAGTGTAGGAAATCTGCAACGTGCAGTGCAACTTATGATAATGCTACACAGTTTATATTATTACCTATGTTAAGTACAAGTACAACAGTCAAGGGTATTTCGATTGAAGCTGTCCTGGAATCTGAATCTGGTAAGGTGTACAAAGATGCACGTCATCACAAGCCACATGCTTGCTGCCGTGTGTGAAGAGTCAATTACGAGAGGAGAAGAGTTGTTGCAGCAAGGTTATGGTTATAGATTGTGTAGTGTTGCGGCTGATTTTACGGCAATTTAAGAAATATTTGCGAATTACGAATATTCAGAAGGTAGTGGTATGCCGTCATATACAAGCGTGCTTCATTGGGAGAGTTTCAGGGTCACCAGTTCCTACTCCTATTATGTATGTTTTAATTAACATATATGAATGTGGCCAAGGGTTTGTGGGAAATTTGTCGAAATCTCATACATACAATATTTTGCTTTTTCCATGTTTTGGTAGACTATTGTTATTTCTTTCGCACGACCAAAAAATGAGGTAAGTCGAATGAAACATTACCATCATCTTTGTCTGTTCTGTTTTTTGATCACGTATTGTATTGTAAAGTCCTAATTAGTTAGGTATGGTGACACTACGAACGTTGCAAAAATTGTTACTAATAAATACACATGTTGTTCCTCCTTTCAGAATATTCGGGGATTTGCTGTTTACTATTAATCATTACAATTACATTTACTTAAAATTATAATTCATAACATTTACTACATTAAAATATGCATAACTTCATGTGCCAAGAAGTATGTACTTTTAAAGCATTTTAATCAACCAAAACAACGAATCGTTTATTAGAACTATCAGACTACAAGCCCTAAGTCTATGTCAAATTACTTATGAACAGGTTTTGAGAATTTCTCTAACAATTTAAATACGACTACACTTGATTGCTTACTAGTGCTTACCTAATTGTATAATTATCAATATTCAGAACTGCATTACACTACAAGTGAAACATAATGAAACTACAGTAAACTTTCGTATTTTAACCAAAATTGATTTAAAATTCATAATTTCATCCATAGGTAATAAAGACAATCCATATTTACTTCTCCCTGGTTTAATACATCCAGTGCATGCAGCGAAACCAAAAATCATGGTAGTGTAACTGTGATTCGGTAAAAATACTTGAATATAGATATGATAATGTTTAATTACAATCACATCCTTCGCCATCTCGAACCAGATTTATTATAAAAGCCTCAACTTTTCGAAGCGAGATGCACAGGTGGTGGTTATTCGTTTAACACTATCGGGTACCTGAAAAGTCATTAAACAAAAATCGTATTCAACTAGAAGTTAACGAGACTAGAATTCGATTCTCAATTCTTACAAAACTGGAAAGGTCAACAAGCATACATCATAAGCAAGTGTCCAGAATAAAATCTGGATTCGTTTGAACAGCTCCGCATACATATCCAAGCTTGGATTCACCGGTAACGAGTTTTTCATGGACTAGATTTGGACAGTAAAAATAAACATTTATTCCAATAAAAATAAGCAACTCTGATTTAAAAAAAACTATCATTTCTAACTAAACATAGCAATGATAACCTACCCCACACAACACGACGTCCACCTTCCTTACAGGGTAAATCATGGGTTCCAGTATTTTCATATGACCAAGAAATTCTTCTAGACCAAAAGTAGAGTCACAGTCCTTCATATAAATGATATACTTCAAGTTGGTCCAAGTTTGCAAAACATCATTTTCAAAAGAAGCCAACTCATCAATGTCCTTCACGACAATATTATCAGCAAAACCCAAAGTTGACAGAGAGTCCTTCAAAACAGTCGTCAATTTTCTAGGTCCAATAATCTGTAAGCAATTCAGTAAAAAAGAATGAATAATAACAACTGGACAAATATATCTAGTTTCATCAAATTCCAAGTCATTTTCTACAATGAATATATGTATATAATTTTCAAAGGTATGAAAAGCCAAAGCAGAAGACTAACCATCATCCGAGAAAGGCGAACCGAAGGCATAATTGAAGTTATAACGTGCTGTTGTATTAAACCTAATTTATAGGAAGACCAAGTCGCGTTATTGTCCCCAAAGAAGTCTAATCGATCCATTTCAGTATGAATTTCGTCTTGTGATTTGGCATTTGGATCAGCGTCAGTAATAGCAACATCCGAATCAGCATTACTTGGTGGATTTGAATAGTCCATCATTTCATTGGAGTTTGGATCAGAGTCAGGAGTAGCAACATCCGAATCAGCATTACTTTGTGGATTTGAATGGTCCATCATTTCATTGGAGTTTGGATCAGAGTCAGGAGTAGCAACATCCGAATCAGCATTACTTTGTGGATTTGAATTGTCCATCATTTCATTGGAGTTTGGATCAGAGTCGTCGGATTT
>JAANSN010006196.1:0-10986 GCA_036850665.1 Dicranocentrus wangi
AGCTAAGCTACAGCTAAGCTTTGTAGCTTGAAGCTGAAGCTTGTAGCTTGTATTTTGCTGAAAGAGCTTGAAGCTATTAGCTTGTAGCTGATCATTTGTGCAAAAAAGCTTGTAGCTGTAGCTTTAGCTAGCTTAAAAGTTGAAGTAGCTTGAAGCTAAAGCTTGTAGCTTGGTTTTTAGTGAATGTAGCTTTAAGTTAAAGCTGGTAGCTTGATTTTTGGTGAATGTAGCTTTAAGCTAAAGCTGGTAGCTTAAATCTCAAGCTACCAATCTCTGGGTAGCTCTATATATGCACTCGTGCTTAGCAAAATCTGAATCCGTATCAGGAAGAAGTGGACGGACAATGGAGTTGGTACTGGAGCAAGCGCAAGTCATAAAACTGGGTTCTGGAGACGAGCATGTATACAACACCTGTCAAAATTAAAACTAGCTGATTTGTATAAACAAACCGGTACAAATATTGTATTCTTGAGAGACGAGAGAGACAACCCAACGTTTGCAAATGATTGTAGTGTGTTTGTGTTTGCTCACTCTTCTGGGCCAATGCATGGGAGAAAATGCAAATATTTTCAGGTTGGTTGTCAAGTTGTCATTAATTTTGTAATCGCAAGTCGCAAATCTAACTTTTCAGCATAAAAATGAAGGATCAATTGGAACAAATACTTGGCGAGGGGGAAGGTTGCTCGGTCAGCAATAAATGACAAGCAAACATATATGCTGGGGGACGAGAAAGCCTGTGTGACGGGGAATATCAGATATTATCAGGTTATCTTGAGTGACAGTGGCTCAGTGGACTGACCACATTTCATAAATTCATAGATTTACAAAAAAACACTCGGTCCTCATTGACCAGATGGAGTTGAGACAATGGAAGAAGAGAGCAAAAAATGCATACAACTTCAGATACCTGCTTGAAACAAACACTCCGACAATGAGAAATACTATACATGCATATTATGTGCATACTAAACTTCTGCTCATTGACTCCTTGAACTACACCGCAGCGCAAGTGCATGGCTTTTTTGTATTCTGGCAGTGGGAAATTATATTGCATCAACCCCGACCTTCGTGTGAGTCATGGGAAAACATCAATAGTACAATTCATTAAAAAATAGTTTGCCTAAAAACTCGACGACGTTGTGATTGTATTAAGTACGAAATGGTAATAAAATTGCATTTACACATTAATTACTAATTAGTGATACAGTCACCACAAAGACACGTCAAGAGTGAGGGACACAAAGCAAGATATTTTCTGAGTGATATGATAATACCCTCTTCTTTAATGACCCCGTTGCTCCTGGACGGAAATCCCTTGTTGCCTATTGTCAACATAATCATGTCAAAATTATCCGGCTCCGGCGCTGACCTTGTCTAAACAAAAATTCTAACCTCGAACCTTTTCCTTTACCAAAATTAATTCCACTCCAACATTAATGAGTGGACCAAATAGTAAAAACGTGTATCAGTAATCTATTTTCAACTAATCACATCACAACATACTCTCAAGATTTCATAATTCTTCATCTTCTCATTCATTCCGCTACCTCAAACTCGTTGTTTCTCGCTAGAGAGGACCTGCTTGAAACTGCATGAGTACCATGTAAAATGAGTTTCGCTGCTGGTGATTCGTGGTTCGTGGTAAACAAAATGCCTTCATACAAAAGTAAGTTGGCGAGCTGCAGTAGTCGGCATTCTTGGGTTGGGATTGGGACTAGGAAGGAATAGATCAGTTATTTAATGCTCACTACTCGGACAAAATCTTTTTCATTTTCTATAGCTAATTTTTAAAAAAAAACAAGCCCAGAAATGGTACATTCATTATTCGTCAAGTTGGACAAAGACGAGATTGAGCAGTTTGAGTCAACGTATGAGCAACTAGTGGAGGAGATAGTTAAGGACGGGAGCGTGGAAGATATGCCAGTGACGCTCAAGTGGCTAGAAAAAGTGCTTCATTATAATGTTCCACACGGGAAGAAAGTCAGGTAAGTATTAGTAACCAAAACTATATAACTTTGAAAAAAAATCGTTTGCGTTCTAATATTTTTTTATGCTGCAGAGGGCTGATGGTCCCTTTGACTTACAAAAATATAGTTCCAAATCCGTCGGCTGACGACATGAAACTGACTTATGTGGTGGGGTGGTGCATTGAAATGGTAAGCATATGTTATCCTTTAGATAAGATTAGTGATATGCTTAATCATTTTTAGCCTTATTTTTTAAATTGCATTTTTAATCTTGAAAGCTCCAAGCCGCTTTCCTGGTCGCTGACGACATTATGGATGGGAGTGAAACCCGGCGGGGGAAACCCTGCTGGTATCAGGTGGACAACATGGGCAACATTGCGTTTAATGATAGCTTCCTACTCGAACACATCGTGTATCGACTCCTCTCAATCCACTTCAAGGACAAAAGCTACTACGGGGATGTGGTCGACCTCTTTCTCAAAAACACGTACAACACCGTCATGGGCCAGAGCTTAGACACCAAAACGGGGAAGGAGAGGAACATGGATGAGTAAGGGGAAACGGGATTACGATTTTGAGAAAATATTGCGAAATGTTAGGACTCTTGTTTTTTGTTATTATTATTATAATTATATTTCTTTTGGTATACCATGGAGCGATACGCATCAATTGTGAAATACAAAACGAGCTACTACACCGCATATTTGCCAATCGCCCTTGTGATGGCCATGACGGGAATGAACGACCCCAAGTTGAGGGCCAAAGCGGAGCAGATTACTCTGGAAATTGGACACTTCTTCCAGATTCAAGACGACTATCTGGACTGCTTCGGGGATGTCTCTGTGACTGGGAAGGTTGGAACGGACATTCAGGACTGTAAATGCTCCTGNCCAGATTCAAGACGACTATCTGGACTGCTTCGGGGATGTCTCTGTGACTGGGAAGGTTGGAACGGACATTCAGGACTGTAAATGCTCCTGGCTTTTTATCACCGCAAAGGAAAAGTGCAGCAGCCCCGAGGAGCTCTCCTTTCTCAAGGAAAATTATGGACACAATGACCCAGAAAGGATTCACAAGGTGAAGGGGCTCTACGTTGAGCTAGACTTGGCCGGAGAGTTTGAGCGCTACGAGGAGGAATCCTATAATCGAATTACTGGGCTCATCTCTGAAATCGGGAGTGAGCTGCCTCAGGCTGTCTTTCACAACTTGCTCAACATGATTTACAAAAGGAAAAAGTGAAGGAATAAAAGCAATGACGATCCAGGAGATGACAGATTTTTTGGTTTGTCGTTGAAGGTCATGGTCATGCGATGCGTCATGATTTAAGGTTTAATTTTTGTTAATTGCGATCTGATGAAATTTCGGATGGTTTCATTAACCCTTGGTAAAAACACTATATAACGACACTTAAAATATTTAGGTATATTTTGGTCTACTGTTTTACATCTCTACACCAGGTCTAATGTTTCATAAGGTCACTATACTCCTCAATCGAAGTAGAAAGCAGTAGACCAACCACTAATCAGGTGGTTTTTGTCTTCTCACATTCTGCACTGTTGGTTGGTTCGTTCTTTTCTGACCTGTGGAGGAAATCTACCTTGATGTTTATGACCCACGAATTTCCATAACATAGCTAATTAGTGTAAATTATTTAACCACATAACAGGAAGAATGGAATCAAATCATTGCTCGTGGAAGCAATTCAACATGTTCAGGTCCATTTTTCCTGTAGATTCAAATGCTTAAAAAATTATGCTTTTTAATCTGCTTACATTCCTTTTATTTAATCATTTCACAATTTTTTTATGTTATTGCCTCCCTAGGGATTTTAGTTAGTTAATGTGCACAAGTTGAGTTGAAACTTACAACTTACATTAGTAACCATGTTACATCTTGAGAGTCTACTATGCATTTGTTAACTATAAAGGAAATCCAATTCAGTGTCAACAGTTCGTAGAATATAATAAGTATGTCGTCGGAATTTATAAAAATAAAAATTGCAAAAGTTGTTGACTGCCTGTAAAAGATGTATTTTTACGATGTTATTTTTTTAGGAATTACATTTTCAAATAGGTCACTTACACCAGGTTACGTATGTACTGTACGTATGGCATGGAAAAACCAACCGCAGCTCCAAAAGAAAAAAGAAAGATATAAGTGAACATGCAAATTATTGATATGCACATCAAAATGCGGCCGTGGTTTTCATCTTCATCCGACCACATCATTTTAAGTTTCCTAAATCCCCATTGAAAGTTTCACAATTTCCAAAATTGAGGTGTTCTCGAGAAACACATTCCCCCAAACTTCAAGTGTTTTCACTAACTTAATCATGTGTATAGAAATTATTTACCAACTTTTATTATTCATCATTGACATCATTCGGAGGGAAAACCACGAAGCAGCAATCATCACTTTTTCCATATTTCTATGAAATTGCTATTAAATTAGGGGATTATGAGGATATATATCCACCATATTATAAAACCATTATGAATACTGCGCAGTTGCAAAATATGGAATTCTGTTGAACCACCTATTGCAGCATTCCTCAATTCAGATTTTTTCTCGGCTGTCAGTGCTTCGCATAGTCGCATTATATCCCAAATTAGTTCATTTGAGATTCTGAAAGTTAACGACACAACATCGACTTCAGCTCAATTCTCTTTATAATTTTCCAAAAAAAATGGTTTTAAGTCCGGATTCTAAGCCAATTACTAATTACTGTTTTATTTCCTTCAGAAAATGTAACTCGGGGTTGATCTCTGCTAGAGTTAACGCTGGCCTCAAAGTAATTGGGATGTTGACCAACCGCGGAGTTAAAGAACTCCCTGTGTACGCAATCAGTCTGGAAAATTTGAAAGTAATGATGAAACTGGTGGAAGCATTCTTGGATAACTTGTAAATCCTCAAAATGCTGCGAGTGTTTCAATCCGCTGATATGGGGTTGAGTTTGGAAGAATTAGTTTTTTTTGACATTTTCCAATTCTCTCTGGACAACAAACCCGTGAGCTTGGCATTTGCCCTGAGTTCATTGGAGGTTGGGCTACAATTCCAGAAGGGTTAATGAGAAAAATGGCTCTACTCATGATGCTAACAAAGCAGAAGGCAAACTTCAAGCTAAATGTAATTATAGCATTTGCCTACATAGGTTATCACAGCTAAATATTTCAGAGTATTTAATACATATTTTATCTACCAAAAATGTTTTACTAATTGGTCAATTATCACGACAGTTCCAGCTTATGTTCCACGACTGTTATGATTAGCAGCTTAATTACTACTTTCACACTTTTACACACAAAAAGTTTGCAGCTTACTGAAGAAAAGACAGACGAAGTGTGATTGTATGAGAAGGTCATTGCTTTTGTGAGTATGAAAGGTAAGTTAGTATCATTTAGTTATATAAGCTACTTTTTACCCGTATGCATGAAATCAATTCCAGCTAGATTCGCGTATACGCATTCTAATGGACGACATTCCCATTGGCTTGTGTACTATACTAGAGGATATATTCAGCTCACTCATCAAAAACTATATGGTTCTATAAAATATTTAAAAGCCAAAAAGATGTCAAGCGATCACAGAAATGAGTTTTAGCAAAAGTTTAAAAGTTCATGCAATAATTCTTACGATTCTTTAGAATAAGAAGCTACATATTATAGTATGCTTGCTAAATAGCAATGCATGTTCTCTCGTTTCACATTCTTTTCCAACAAAAGTTGCAACTAAAAGGATGCATACTAAAATTTATCAGAGCAAGTTTTCCCAGTGAATGCTATCCGAACAAAAAAGGGGGGGGCAGTTTTTTGTGGGAAAATCTTACGCACCAATATTGATACCAAGCAGTGGCATCAACAAGGCTAGACTCATTTGCACCTCTCCATTGCAAGATTTGGATTTTGTATTTCAATAAAAACAGTTTTTGTGATTTTGGATGGGGTTAGTCAACAAAATGCAAACTTTGCAATACTCTTAATTAATAATTGATTCGTAATTCCTATTTTGGGAAATCCAGTCCATCAACTATCTCACACACCTTTCACATTTTGTATTATTATGCATCTTTTTGTGTTTAATGCATTTGGCAAATTATGGATCCAATAAAATGCATACTACCACCCCAACTACGCAGCATGGCATGACCTTGTGCAAATTTATTTCTTCTCACGTAGAAGAAAAATACGCCAACAAATTCTGAGATAAGCTCTTTCTTTCTTGCTCTACTACCTACATTATTCTCCACAAAATGAAAATGCACGACTATATGACCATTGCCTGCCAATTAAATACTGGTTTCCAACAAATCAACACCACCTCCTCAGATTGCATTAGAAGTCTTTCGAAACTTTACACAAAATGCTGTTTAACTACAAGTGGAAATGGTATCAGTCCCTTGTTTTAAACATTATAAGTCAAGGCCCGATGCCAAAACACATTGCGATCATAAGTGACGGGTAAGTCTACAAATAAGAAAACGAAAATTCCTTATTTTTTAATCCTTGCAACTTTTCTGAGGATATTTCTTTAGGAATCGTCGGTTCGCCAAACAAAATAAGTTAGGGACATCAATCGATGGTCATACAAGAGGGTAAGATAAAAAATTAATTTACACCATGGGTTCCAATATATCAAATCGCAAACGCCATTAATCTCAACTCCTCCAGTGTGGACAAGGTCAGAAAGATCCTTCCAATGCTGATCGACATCGGGATTGAAGAGCTAACAATGTATGCATTCAGTCTGGAAAACTTTAAGCGCTCCAAGGAGGAAGTGGACGGGCTAATGGGTTTGACAATGAGAACTTTGCAAATGTTTTTGGAGGACATGTACGCGAACGCGTGTCTAGAACTGGATTTTAAGAGATGCCGTCGTAAGAGCATACGATGACGGATGTTAATTATGTTGGGCATGTTTTTAGAGAGGAAATCCATAAGCTCGGCATCTGCGTTGATATTATCGGAGACTGGTCAAAAATACCAGATGAATTGTTTCCAAAGTTGGCCAGCCTTATGATCATGACACGGAACAACACAAAAATCAGACTTCATGTAGCCTTTGTTTACACAGGTTGGTGCTGCGCGTAGGGGGTCGGAGTGGAAAATCTAAATATGATAATGTTTAGTTTAATGTTGCATATTATTATTTATTTTTTTTATATATTGAACATTGTATAAATTAAATTTTGCAGGACGAAATGAAATAGTCGGCGGGGCGAGTCGGGTTATACGACAACTATGCGAGAAAGACAAAGCAGGGCACTCCGTCGAAGACATAACCGAAAATGTGCTGGAGGAGTCGCTTGGGTTGTACCCTTCAAAACCTGTGGACATTCTGCTTAGAACGTCTGGGGAATGTAGGTTATCCGATTTTCTCCTCTGGCAGACAAGTGACAGCACATTTATCAAATTTGAAAAGGACCCGTGGCCAGCAATTAAAGGTTGGAAATTTCTCCAGGTCATTTTCGAATACCAGAGTCATATCTTGCGCATCCAGTACATGGTAAAATATAACATATATAATAACTGATAGTTTTAATATTAAAATTTGCTTTGGACACCAATATATTCATATAATATAACGGTGGTAATTATATTTGAAGAAAACGTTTGACGTCGCTGAAAAGTGGGAAGAAGGAGGTGGACAGAGGGACGTGGAGAAAGAAGTCAGAATGATTGACTTGATAAGGGAGAAACGGTGGGCAATTTTGACTGCCTTTAAGGAGCTGCTGGAAGCTAAAGAATGATGCGAAAAACTAGTTCAAATCTATGTCACCATTTCCTCTTGTATGAAAAGAAATAAATTACAAAAGAAACGACAAACATTTATTAAAAGTTCAATTTTATTAAAGGACCTTATACATAAAAGGGGTTATAACATGAAGAGCAATTATTTTCACCAGCATGAGTTATGTTAAGGCTATGTGAATGTTACAAACTATTAGAATATATTACGTGGACATTAGAAACTTTGCAATTAATGATAACACAATCACAATCTAATCATATTGCGTCAACATTGCAGTTTATGAGGTGCCTGAAAACCACAGGATTCTTATTGTCAGCATGCAGTAACTCGTGGGAACTCGTGCACTGAACCAGTTAATATCTTTGCTATTATTCTACTCCGCGGAACCGCTTCCCAGTCATCAGTCATAATAGGAGTATAGCACTGTGCTAATTTAATTTATCACATACATGGATATGCGCAAAAAACAGTGTAATTTGCCGCTACAACTTGTATCAAATATAAAAAAATGTGTGAGAAGGTTTTATTCCTTTTGTTTTAGTATGATAGGTCAGCATCATTTAATAGCTCCAAGCTATAAAAATTACTTATGCAAACTACTATTTTTTTTTACAAATGACCACGGAGGTTGCCTTTGAAAATAGCAGGAATCGATACACCTTTGACATTGGTTTAATTTCGCTTTATTTTCTCAAATGCAATGGCAACCATAAGTCCAAGTGCTTTCCGCGTAGCAGGATTAACAATCTTATCCACAGCCTCGTTCAGAGAGTCCCGTTTGTCATCTCGTAATTTGGCAAACACGTGGTCAAGCTTTAGTCCCCGATACAGCTTCTCCACCCATCCCACCTTGTTGACGTCATCCACCCCGTAATTCTCGTAGAGCTGAGCCATCTCTTCCTAAGAGCATAACTCCTTTGCAGTAACGAAGAGCCAAGTGCACTTCCCTTCGACAATATCCGTGGACACATTTTTCTGACTCTCGAAATCCCCGAAGACAGCTGCATAGTCGTTCCAAATTTGTAAATACGCTCCCAACTGGAGAATAATGTCCTGGACAGACGGTTGGCATTCGGATGACTTCCCTGCGTAAATGAATGCCAGCTGGATCGGAAAGCTGAATAAATGTCCAGATTTGTATTTAATGGACACAAAATATTCCTCCAGGTTGTAGCTAAATATGAACAAAAATACTTATCTTGAAGATCTCTGGAGAAAAGTGATTGAATGTATGTAGGTAATGATGTAAGTTACCTCCGATGATCCTGTTTTTTCGACATTTCAATGTCCAAACTTTGACCCAACGCCGCCTTGTAAATTGTCCTGTGAAATAGCTCCATGAGCTCCACGTAGCAGTCCCTTCCCTTGAAATATTTTGTTAGAATTTGATACACAACGTTCTCCAGGAGGAGGACGTCGTTGACCGCGTGATCCCCCACGTCTTCCATCAGATACCAGCAAGGTGCACCTCGTCGAGTTGTCCCTTTGTCGCAGATATCATCGGCCACCATGGAGCAACTTTCGAACTACAACAATATAAAGTTTTTAAGATCATGTGTTGTGATGACTGTGATGTACTGACAGTGCAATATGATATGGCATAATCCATCTTACAATTTCCAGACACCAAACCAGCACAAACGCCAGTTGCATGTCTTGCTCAGTACATGCTCCCTTCAGGGATTGGTACATTGATAGAAAAATGCGAGACCTTGAAATTCCAAAAAAAAATATTATTGAGATGCTTAAGTTATGTTAACATACGTATATTACACAAAAACCTCGAATACTAACAGTGTTCGTTTCGTCAGAACATCTTTGGCGTTATAGTTGACTGCCTTTTCCAGCCTTTTCAGTACAACAGAAATGTCGGCCAGCTCTGGATCCTCAAATAGTTCCTTGAGAATGGTTGGAAGGGCGTCTTCATAATTGAGAACGAATCGCCGTTCTCCTGGAGTTTTGCTTTTGGGGATGGATGAGGGTCCCAAAGAGATACAAGCCATTGCGCCGGACAGACAGCAGCACGATTTTTTTAAATCGAAATCAATTGTTGTGAATCGCTTTGTTCCAAAATCCGTATTGAGTCTTTCATCAGACTACCCACTATATATATATACGTATATCAACTATATCTGCGCTGGAATGGAATGAAATGATATAATGGCTTTTGTAATTTCCAGGATCCCACACGGGTATAATTAGTTGCAAAAACAGGATCAAGTCCTAATTCATATTTTTCTTGCATGTTTTCTTTGGGTTTTATTTACCCGGAAAACATTTTTTCACTTGGGAACCCGTATTCAGCAGTCAAAACTACTGGCCGATATTCCTGTAAATAAAAAAAGCCCCCAATAAAATTATTATTTCATGTTTTCAACTTAATAATTTTTCTAAAAACAAGTTTTGATGCGCAACCCAGAAGAATGGATTTTTCCAATTGCGTTTCTAGCTAGAAACTGACGAAATATCAAGATAGTCTCAAGAAAGAAGACGAAATTAACGATGTTATTTTTATTAAGACGATGTTTTAAATATAGAGAAATTGGAGCAAATGATTTTGTCTGATTCTTTGTTTCCCAGTGTCTCTATTTAAAAACAAACGTGTGGAAAATCCGAAGTAGCTTAAATGTATATAGTAAAATTGCAGGCATAGCATAGAATCAAAATAAATTCCGTCTTATCAAGCTTGATGGTGTTTTCTTCACTAACTAACTATAAAAATAAAAACAAGATTTAGTGGGAGGAACTTGTTTGCAAATGAAGTAGCATTCCATACTTAAAAAGCAAAAGGTGGTATATGCTTTTCGAGAAAATTCAATTTCCCTTTCTCACAAACCAACTTAATAGGGGTAAGAAATATGAAAACAAAATGGTTTATCAAAATGTTGATATATTTGCCATTTGTTCACGATTAAAATACCAACATATGGGAATGGGAAATCCACTTGATTTTTCACTGCTTAAAGCCAAGCAACAACTCCGCAGTTTTAACTGTTTGACGTGCAAAATAATTGATTGGAATGGACAAGGTTTAAAAATTGATTATTGCTCAAAATAAGCTCATGTTTTTCAAGTTTCCAGTGTGGAAATAAGCACCAAGTCCGCTGATTCTTATCGAGATCGGAGTTGGTAGCTCCAGAGATTGGTAGCTTTTGCGATAAGCTAAGCTACAAGCTAAGCTACAGCTAAGCTACGTAGCTTTAGCTGAAGCTTGTAGCTGATATTATCTGGGAGTAGCTTAAAGCTGAAGCTTGTAGCTTGTTTTTCAGTT
>JAANSN010006197.1:0-10983 GCA_036850665.1 Dicranocentrus wangi
CGTTGACTATCGCAGCACGTCTTTCTCTACTTCGCCCTGGCTGCCTTTGTCTTCCAGTGTGGCTGCTCGTCACGTTGCCCGTCGTCTGCAAACGACACCTATTCTGTCCACCTTCACTACTCCAACTTTTTAGAAACGAAAAGAGCAAGTTTCCAAAGAGTTTCGTCAAGTTTCCTGAACTCATTCTCTCTCTCTCTCTTGCCGAGTTCCTGTCGAGGATCTCCCTTCCGTTATATTATGTAGAATTGGAATTGAATGTAAATAATTAAATACGGTGCTCGCTTGTTAATGTCGTGAGTTAGTTGAAATTAAGGCAATATACAGTTGTTCGAAAGTTTGTAGTTTTGTAGTGGATTTCGTGTTTCCCAACTGTTTTCAGAAAATTTTTTAGCAATGATTTACATCTTGTAAGCAACATTTTCCTATTGCAAGTTGCATTAGCTAATTATATGTATGTTATTGTGGGTGTATTCTTTAATTTTTGTTTTCGTGCTACAGAGAAAGTAATAAATTTGAAGTTTGCTTATGAATGTGAAAACGTTGTACGACTGATTGTCTTATGAATTATGTTATGCTCTGCCTCCAGTCTTTAGTTTTATAGTAGACCCCTACCAAAAATTGTGTACCCTCCGATTCTATTACTTATGTCAACTTCATATAGAGAAGAACCCCTAACTAATATACCCCACCTCCAGTTCATATAGTGGTTAATATTGTCAACGCCCAAAACAATATGACCGAATACTATCGAGGTATGCATGGCATCGAAGAGGACCCATTCAGTTGCGATGCGTGTAATCAAAACTGGTACCGGAGGGATCGCTGGCTTGTACACATGAATGATGATGCGATTGGAGAATTGCTGCAAGTCGTATGCAAAGCTAATGTACAGGAAATCTCTTAAGGTTAAGGTGAGTGTTACAGTTGCCTACAATGTTTGTGATATGTTTAATATCGTGATTAGCAAGTTTATTGCCTACGCATTTACTTTTGAATGGAACAAAAAGGGTATATCAAAAAACTCAAAGTCAACATTACCCAAGGCTGCAAACTAAACTGTGAGGAAGAAATCGTGCCAAAAGTAAACCTCAGGGAATCTTAAAGATTGAAGAAGAGGGCCACCCAGAGAGGTGTATCGCTTGACGACGACATATTATGTAGTTCTAATGGCGAAGATTATGGCTACGGATATATATATATGACGTGTTGGTGTATTCCTGAAATGCCCGTTTGTACCCTGAATTATGATTTGCTGGATCATCTGGGGCATTGCCGAGTTTGGCTGGACTGGAGCAGTACACAACTGGCAAGGGACGACTCGGGCGGGGCACTATATATTAAAAAGTGGTGCACTGCACTCTTCGAAATTGGGATCGGGTATATAAGCTAGAGGAGTACTATTTGAAGTGGGGGAGTCGCAACAATTCAGATAATTTAAACATCGGTCAATATTCCACTGGTTACTTCAATCAGCTTGTAAGAAAAACCGTCATGTTTTTTTATTCCAGTTTAATTTGAAAAATCTAAAGAAGGCTTTACCCTGTTTGTTAATAAATGAACAAGCCGACATGCCTAAGTATACCATAATCAAAGCGTGTGAAAACGTTTCTTCCATAACTATTTATAACAATACTTTTCTCGTACACTATATAGGTAAACTAGATGTGCTAACAACTCCACATGATCTGTTGTAGTGAATTCAAAATTTGCAAAACTATTTAATTTCAGTAAATTCCACTTTGCTTTTAACACTAATAAACAATTACAAATATAAGTTCAAGCAACATCATTTCATCCCTTCGCAGAAAGTTTTTTTTTTTACAAAGCAGAAGTATAAAATCGTTCACAGTGCGTATCGTTTAGTAACATCTTCATAATACTAAAATAAACCCATCAAATCAATCCCATTTAATAACTAGTCTGTGTGCATTCGCTCTTCGAATAGTGTCTTGCTGGTCATCCGGAATCTAAAGGAATAGTAATAATAGTAGTAGTAGTACATAATATATTTCATTATTCTAGTAATTCATTTCATAATTACATCGTACAAACCTCCATAGTTTTCTTCGATAAAGTTACGACCTTCAGGGTGGGCATCCGGAGGAGTGTTGTGAGCAGAATGGTAACGGCATCAATCGTCCAATTGCTTCGTACACTTAAGTTTAACTCTTCAAGATCTAATTTAATATAATTTCATAAAAGTTAATAAAACATTCTCAAAGCTGTAAAGTAGAGAATGCGAATGTATGCACTGTTCATAACACTTGTTGTTTATACCTTTCAAATTTCTCAGACTTGGCCTGTGTTGATGTTGTTTCATCACATCCAACAAGGTTAACTCTCCACTAACCAGGCTATTATACGATTGGGATGGTATCCCGGTAATTGCAACGTGCAAAGCCGCAATTTCCGTGTCCGAATTACATCCCCTATACACAACTCGTAACCTTTTCAATTTGGGAAACCCTTGAAGGCAAGTTTTCAGTCCTACGTCGCTCGCGTTCAAAACAACATCCAAGTCCGTGAGACAAGGCAAATTTTGTGCAAATCCCAAGACAACCTCTTCTGGCATTTGCTGGAAGAATGATAAGGTCAGTTTTTCAACCGAATCCGAGCGAGATGTATAGAAAACTTTGATTTGATCCTGCCTTAATATTTTTGTCAAAGTGAGAGACTTCAAACATGGAAGCTTTGACTGGTAACATCCCAGCTCGGTTATTTCCCAATTTGCAGCATTAATCATGATCGATTTTAATTTTGGGAGTGGATTAGTAAACTCAACTTTCATGGGCTCCTGTGAAAAGTCACTGTTCATGGACCATATCAAGTGATCCATTTCTTGTTCCCCGCAACATGTGAGCTCCAGCTCTTCCAAAGATTTTCCATGATTTTGGACAAGAAATGAGGCGCCGCACCCTGTGACTAATTCTTCTTCTTTGTAATATGCCTGGATTGGGGCACGTAACACCAGCTGCTTTAACCTCTTACAGTCATCGTTGAAGTTACTGGCTTCGAGAACATGATGAGCTTCACCTGGCGTCATTTTTACGAGGGGAACGTCTAAATACTTTATTCCACTTGGGAGGTGCAAATAAACTAGGTTCGGAGCATATTGTGGAGCGTAAGAATACAATGTTAGATTTTCAATGTTTCTCCCGGCATTCAAAATAGCTTGAAGAAAATGCATGTAGCCCGTGTGACGAGGATGTTGCGGAACGACACCAGGCATACGAAACGTGGAGTTTTTGGATACGTCCGTGATTCTGAATTTAACGGTTTTCAATACATCGAGGGAGAGCTTTGGCCAGTAAAAGCTCATGTCCGAGTCTGTCGGGAATTCTAACTGGAGCTCATAGAGTTGTCGCTCAAAGTGCATCCAGGAGCGGATAAACTTGGTCTCGATTTCTTTGTAGAAGAATGAGGGTGGTAGGTGTAACTTCGTCGGGGAATAGGGTAAGTCGGAAAATTGGGGTTGGAGATGTTGCGGACGAACTATATCGCTTAGCACATTTAATATTGACTCTGGGTCAACTTCTCTTCTTCGCTTTTGTAAATATGAGTGTGGACTAATTATTAACGCTGGTTTGTTTTCAGCGAGGAATACTTTGGAGATCAGTTCAAGCCACCCTTTTGACACCAGGCGACATGCCCGAACTGTGTCACGGGCAGATTCTGGGTTTGGATCCATGTGGAATGCTAAGCGGAGGATTTTGTCACCAAACTATTTCCAAAGAAAAAATTAATATATTAAATAATTTGAGTTATTTAATCCTCTGAAACACTTGCAATAGATTGTAGATTACTTGTTTTTATATTTACATACCAATCGGAAAACTGTATCCGTGGGTTCTTCCCCATTATTAACATCTTCCGGTTGATCAGGCTCAACGCCATGTATTCCATTTTCCATGTCGAAGCTTTGAAATCACCAGTGTTTCTCCCCTAACAACGTGAACTGGGCTATGCAAGTGTTGACTGCTATGAGGGAGCTGAAGCCACTATCAACTATCGTTGTTTTCATCAATAGTCTACATTAACATGCCAAATCAATGAAAGAAATTAAATAAATCCTCACAGAAAACAAAGATGTCTAATATAAACTCGGAGAATTTAAGCGCATATATAAGTTGCGAATTGCGAAAATGGGACATTTTAGTAGTTACATAATATTGTTAGCAAGAGCAAAAACAACCAACATCTTCAGAAGGTCATCTTTTGTCATTTTTTAACAACAATAAATCACGGTGATATGCAATATGCTATCACACAGTATTTTAGGGAAATGTGTTAGAGATTTCTACAGAGCCTCTCTCACTCTCTACAATCATGTTGAATTTGAATTGAAACCTTCGAAAGGCAAGGAAATGCAGGAAACCTTCTGATCAAGATATTATTACCACCACCCAATCTTGAGTGACAACGAGTGGTCACTGGTGGTACAACCCAACCCCACAGGCTGGACGATAATAATAATTATTATTATATATTTGAATTTAATGTGAATTGGTCCATAATGATTGGTAATCAATAGTGTACATTTTTTATCTGTGGTGAAGGAAGGAGTAAATGAGAAAAGTACTCAGGCTCACTAGGAACGATGGAACTTTTAAACAAGCATTGGAATTTGCAATGACCTATCGTAATATTAATATTCGATATTATATACTTATAAGAAATGAATATAATAATAACGAGATCCTTTAACATAAATGTTACAAAGAAGTAGCAAAAGCCATTTGACATGTCGTAATAATATAAAACAAAGCCAAAAAGTATATAAGAAACAAACCTGAGCGGATCTTATACCTAAAGCACCACGGACGATAAAGCCTGGGCTGCTGGGTTTTACTCACATATGTTCCAGAAGTTACAACAACTAGCAATCAATCATGCTATTTGGTACACTTTCAACTTTCACTAATCACTAATAAGCATCATGTGTCATGAACGACATGAACACCAAACCGACTACTTAATTTAAAAAAATACTTTCAATCCAACAACAGGTGGATTCACTATCATTATTATTCAAACTAAACGCAAACACTAAATTCAGTCAGTCAGTCTTCCAGCAACTTGCAAAATCCAACAATTAATCAAGTCTTTACACTTTATTTACAAAAAATACGGCGAAAATAATTAGACCAACCAATTTACCTAGGTTAGGTATTATTATTATTAGTAGTATTATCTTATTCACCGCTGCTGCTGCTCTTCCACTCTCCAGCTTTTCAAAAGCAAGTCACCACCACACCTGTCGTGTGCAAGAGAGAGGAGGATGATGATGATGGTATTATGGTGGTTGTGTGAAAACTCGCGAACTCTATCCACAAGATTCCTGTCAACTGCCGTGCCTGACGTGTATGATGCATAATATGAGACGCCAGCCACACAGCCAGAGATGTCGGTCGCTCACTCGCTCGCCACAGCTACAGTTCAGTCAGATCGGATCAGAACAGAAATGAAGAGGAGAGGAGAACACGTGTGCGTGTGTAGTGAGGGAGAGTGATGCCAAAATGACCATTCTTTTTATACAAGAAAGAGAAAGAATCTCGAGCCGAATGGATTTTTTTAAACAGCTACTATATAGGAATCCTACCTAATCCTCCTTTCAGTTCTAATCGTCTCTGTGGCTTTGTATAATATAGCAAGTAATTACGTATGTATATAATAATATTTACACTTTCATGGAAACTCTTGCACTACTCCTCAGAAAGCAGTCACGTTACTTACGAAGCTGAAAAATGAAAAGTGAAGTTCCTGAACTAGGTACTACATTACGTTAGACGTACTATTATTACCTTGCTAGAAGATTGCCCTATTAGTGCCTAGTTATTAGTGCTCGAATTTGTATTTATACCGTATGAGACAATGCGAAGAGGCAATAGAATGGAACACATCGCTTTCACTTGACACATTTTATAACTCCTGGTAGTCGTTTATATGAGTGATGATGATGATGATGAGGTTCAGTTCTTGCTACATGCTACTTTTTATGCTACGTACTTTTTAATTTAGTCATCGTGTAAAACGGATTATATGAAAAAACAAAGAAGTCACAATATGTCACAATTTGAAATTTTAAGAAACTGGAAACATCAAGTTTAAAGATTCACATAAAGGGAGGCATGCATGACAAGTATCATTAACTCATCATCAGTCCTTACATATATGACCATCATATTTATTATGCATATTATGTTGTATGTAAAACTCAAGGTTTAAATTCGAGATGCCGATGAGTTTACGCCCCTGTTTTCTAAATGGTTTCGATAAAATGCATCTACGAAGCAAATTGTAATCAAATGTTTAAATTCTTGAGCATAAAATAATGATGCGAATGAAATGCAAATTATCCATCTCAAAATGCATGTTCTGCAAATATTTAAAGCATCATACATCATACATTACGATCTTAACAAGCTTCTTCCACCAATTCTTATACAAACAAAGAATAAACTTGGTGCTGCTGTGATGACATACGACGACCAGTAGCACTAAGAAACAATAAACTCTTCTATATAGACATTAGTCCTACCAGTCCTAATCCAACCTATCCCATAAATCCCCAAATGCACATAACATATTAAATCACTTACTACAAAATACACTCATTGTTATTACCGATACGAGTAGAGAAATGTTTGATCGGAAATCAGAAGGGTTGTACTACTTTTTATTTTACGTGCTCCATCGCACTACCGTGAGCTTCAAACTTGCTGCCATTATCTACATTAATTTGGAGCTATATAATGTATAAAGAGCCCTAATAACCTATACCAAAATTTATGTTGTAAAACTAATTTTTTTATTTAGTATATTTATCCATTTACCTATTAGTATTCCCATGGTCTAGCTATTACCTATTTACCTAGCTATTCAAGTCCCATTTAAATTTTCTCTACCAACCAAAACCAACTTTAAGCATACATTACCTATTCAAGTCGTCAAATTTTTATTCATTCCATTTAGCTTATGACATTTCAACAGGGATTCGGTTGGTTTACAGATGTTGCGTTGCAGCTCAATAATCAGTTAAAAAAGACGTCGTCTTAATTTGTCAACTAATTGTGAATCAATGTTTTTACCCAAAAATCAAAAATGTAGTAGTATTTCGCTCAACTAGTTTACCATCATCATCTAACGCATTATATCAAACCATTCCCTTCCAAAAAACTTCCGAAGCTCATCATAACCAAAGCCTTATGTATGTATAATATGTACCTACCTATCCATATCCATCCACACACTATTCTACACATTGTGTAAAGTACGATACTACGGTATACTACTCGCGCAAACACACATGCTATATACATAGCCTGCATGATCTACAATGATCCATAGCACATTAAATACTACACATCTTATGCGTACTGTGGGAGGAAAGACACTAAGACATTGACAACCACTGGGTTCAGGATGGGAAACTCGTGACCCCGAGACCCGAATCCACTGGTTCCCCCCGACCCGACACCCTCTCTTCCCCAAAATCAAGACTTAGCTTACTTAGCTTATGCTTTGCGTTAACAGCTACTCCTCTGCATATAACTGGCTGTCCCAATGCCATCTGTTCTTAAGTACACACATTCTAACATTGACACATTGCGTATTAACACCAATTCTCATTGCATTGCTTCATTCATAATACTTTTACAAACTTGACAGAAATTTGTTTTGATTTAATAACGGTGATTTGACAGCTGATATTCAACGTTTGCAGTTACGTGTAATCGGTTATAAACCACTATCTAGTGCATCTTCAGCTATTACGTAAAGCTTAAAATGTTTCAACACCACACCATCTCTATAATGGCTTCGGACGTCGAAGCTTACAATTACTGCATTGTTGTTATTCTTTGACACCTTGCACAAACATTTTTGTATTTCAATTTTTGTACTAAATCTCGTANTGGCTTCGGACGTCGAAGCTTACAATTACTGCATTGTTGTTATTCTTTGACACCTTGCACAAACATTTTTGTATTTCAATTTTTGTACTAAATCTCGTACTCGTCGCTGAATAACACACACTAGTAGATATTATCGACAGCACATCACTGCGTCTTATATTATAACAGGAGTAACAGGACTGCTTCCACAATGGTTTTCCCTTATTCAAACATTGCATCGCAGCTGACATGGAATACAAAAATGTTTGTGCAAGGTGTCAAAGAATAACAACAATGCAGTAATTGTAAGCTTCGACGTCCGGAAAATGTTTAAAAATGTATGGAATTGTTGCTTCATAGCGTGCTGAAGCTCTAAACGACTTTAAAAATAAGTCAGATTTGAAATAAAAGATTTGAGATTTGAGAGCTTTCACAATTCACTCATGTAAATATGACATTCTATAAGCAGAGCAAAGATCGACATGGGCACCCGCATCAGTGAAACAGTAAAACATACTTCCAAAAATCAAACCAAAATTGGAGAAACATATAATATTGATGTTTTGCTGGAGAAAATTATTTCCCAAAAAAATCATTTTAAAATTACAATTGCATACTGAGTCTTACAGAAAAACGAGTGTCATAAATTCGTAATCTAGATTTCTAGATATCCAACTTTTATAAAGTCGATACTTGGTTTGTCTAGGTGGGACGGGAACCCCCGCTATTTCCCTTGTGAGTGTACTGGGTGCTCATATAACTCTTTTTTAAATCAATATCCTCTTATTTTGTTATGAAATAATCAGTATGCTTAGGTTTTTGCTAAAATCTATTTCACTGCTGCTAGCAGAAGGTCCGAAAGAAAGAAAGAAAAGCCGCTACTGACACAATCAATTTTAATCACCACATGACATCCTTTAGCGAGGATAATGCTGGACATTAGGAAGGGGAAGGATTATTAAATGAACTTACCATGTAAAGAGAAAAGGCAAGGACAGCCACGTGCGAACCAGTTAAAAATTAAAACGTTTTACCAGCCGAAAACACCTTGGGCTTGACTTTGACCTTTTCATCATGCCAGGAGAAAAAGCCACGTAAGATCATTTAAAAATTAAATTGTTTTTCCCAATGAAATAAGCTTTGACTTTGCTGAAGGATATTGAGGACAGGGTTTCTCATTCACTAATTCACTAGTCGTCGAGCAGTCAAGCAATCCTATTTCCTTCGTAAGGTAGATCCATCTTGACGGCATTCCATTATATGAAATCCGTAAAACCCTAAGTAGTACTTAATTAATTAGTCAAAGTAAATGAATAGGTCGTAAGTAACTAATTGTATTGTATTGTACTCATTATTGTTGTTTTGCCTTTGCCAAAACATACTGACACACTGATGCAAAATGCTAATTCAACTTGGGGTAAACGAAAGCCTGGCCAAATGCCATTCTCTCGCCCGTAAGATACCTGGCAGCATTGTATTGTGGAACGGGAGCAGCTACAAAGTGGTTTTTGAAAGCAAATCCCAGACCAGACTCTGGGCTGCCCTTATTGCCACTGGTAGTTGTTTATATGGAATAAATGCACGGGTGGCGTGGAAATCAGGAGACTTGGGAATGGGTATTTTGTCTGGATTCTTTTCCATTTGTGCGGCTGCGGCAGCAACTGGTACACCGGCTTTTCGAGAAAATTCGTCGGACTGTGCTGCGTTTCTAAATGGGCTCCTTTCCATCGGAAATCACTGGAGGAAAGGTAAGTTTTAATATAATATAATATTATTATTCCAATTCAGCTTTAATTTTCTCAAGTCATAAATTGATAATCCCTTCCCTTCCAGATAAAACCTTTCAAGAAATTGTTCGACCCATCCCGCTGGTGAAACTATTGCTTCGGATATTGGTGAAATTTCAAACGGTGTATCCCTGGATGCTTTCGCTTGTTGCTCTGCTGTGGCCATGTTCACCGTTGAACATGTTTTCATCGGTGATGATAAATTGGCGTGGAGAATGCAACTCTGATTCCAATGTGTCATGGTTAGCGAGGGTAGCAACTTCAGTTCCCCATGTCGTATTTTGGAAAGCAATGTTCTCACAAGGAATGATAGACTTTATGCATATATGTATTGGTTCACTTTGCCATAACACCTTGCTCCAGTTCATGACAAATCGAGGCCTCTCATCAACCTTTCCTTCTCAGCTCAAATTGTATCGAAGTTGCCAGCTTCTAAATAACTCCTTCGGGAACTACTCCTTCTCGGTTGGTTTGGCAGTTATTACAGTAATTACGGTAGGTGAAATTTCGACCACTTATTTGCTTCATAAAATTCTGGATGGATCCGACCAGCTGCCTCTACTTGTTAAGGTAATGATGCTTGGAGCATGCCCCGCATTCTATTTACTTCACGTGGTTGCAGTTGGCGAAGCAGGGCATGTGAATAGTCGCTCCATCTCAGTCGTGACAAAAGTCATGGAAACGACGAACGTGGAGCGGAAGCTATCTCGACGACAACTTCGCTCAGTCTGGCCCCTCAAAATAAGAATGGGCGAGTCTAACTTCATCGAGGCAAGCACATCCCTTGTTATGCTCGATTTCAGTCTCCGCCGCCTCGTGGACCTTCTCCTAATTGGAGGATAAGGGTAGGATATGCATGCAAACATAGTTTAAATATGGTAGGACGATGTTACAAGCTTATCAGATAAGATAAGCCTTATCTATATATAGTAAAACTTGACTTCGCTTGCGTCCGTCCGGAAAGAGCAATGACCCCTTTTGTAAACATGCTGGCTCTTACTGTGCAGAGTGCTATATACTCTCCTCCTACCACGATTTCACAACTCTGCATGCATACGCCACCTATTGCACACACGCACGAGTTATCTGTTACAGTCAGTTGGCCAACACAAGATCATGCAGTGTGAGGGGAAGGCATGCAGAACAGAGAATGACTCCCACATTGCATTTTTCGCCCGAATGGGCGGAATGCCTTGCATTTCGGCGCAAAAACGGTGGATTGCATTGCAATTCCATGCGGATTAATTGTAAACGGTTGATCGAAGATAGAATTGAACATACAATGGAGTTTCATAGCATTTACT
>JAANSN010006198.1:0-10982 GCA_036850665.1 Dicranocentrus wangi
GAGATGCATGTGCGTATATTAAGAATTGTAAGTATGTAGTATCAAAAGAGTCAAGCCAAATTCAATATTTTCAACATGGTGGAACGTGAAGTCAATATTGTCCTCGAATGATAATCCACAAATATTTTTATAGAAAAAGTACAGTGGTCACACACATGTGATTAAAGTGAGCCACGGTAAGATTACGAGTTTAATTTGTAATTAGAGTTGTTTAAGACTAAGGTGAAAAACTTAACACTTCTTGTATTGGGGATATTTACTTAAAACATTGTAACGGTAGCATGTATACATACGATGTGTTCTAACTTGACATTTCTAGCATATTAGGCAGTATTTATGCTGAGTAAAGCAAAATAAGTACATGTGTGAACACCGTGCGTGGTTTAGTTCGTTTATTTGTCTGCCTATAACGTTTACTGCTTGCTTAGCTCACTGGATTGAAGAGAACTTATTACAAATTAGCAAATCAATAAATTAGCAGGTCTACTGGAATTTGCTAGATTGTTAGCATTCAAGTACAAATAAAGCGTGCTAATCAAGTAAAACGTTCGGGACAACTATATTATATATTACTTACTAGCAAGCAAGCATAATGAAAGTTATTCTACTCCTATGGATATATGCTAACAGTCCGAAGCGTTACATGTAGAAATAACAATCAATTTGTACAAATATAGAAAGAAAATATATTACGTTTAGCGTACAACTTTCTAAGCGAACTACTACAACTGATCATTAGGATGCATTTTGCGTACACGACCAAGATAAAATGCATGCAAACAAACATGACTGAATTGAGGGGAATGTACATAGAAAGGAGGTGGAGGGAGTGAGTATTGTGTTAGGAATGTGGAAAGTAATGTTTATACGATTGAATATATTTTCAAGAATACGATAAGGATATAGGTATGTAGGTGCAGACCAGACTTAAAGAAAATTCAATTTTCTCCGGTGGGACTATTTATAAGTTCCTTCTTTGTATGTGCAAGGACGGCATAGAATCGACATTTGTCGACTCACAGTGTGGGTTGTTCCAGAGGAAGAAGTTTCGATAATAAGCGCCGGTGGGTTTTGCATACAAATAGGACAGCGAAATTAGATTTACTTCACACCATCCTCATTCGCTTATTTCTACACTTTGACTTTAATGAAATTAGTAAACTGTTGCTTAAAGCTTTCTGAAATTTTAAACTTTTAAAACAAAACAGCACTTATTGTCAATGTGCACTCGGAGTTTCATTGTGACACTGAGGTTCATTAAAATGAGAAAAGATGGGAGCGCATTTAAAATATTTTTTTTTTAGATAGGACTGAATGGGGGGAAATCACTTTGTTGGAATCAATCCTCAGAATTCCATATCTTTACAGAGTGTGGACGAGAAAGAGCTAAATTTTCAAAATATCACGTTGATTCAACCCGCTACTTCAAACATTCAACTTTCAAAGGATTAACGAGAGTCACGTTTTAACACTTTGTATCCAAATTTTGTGGCTTTGAAAATTGTAAAGTAAAAGTTTCTGCCTAAGACTTCATTCTAAATTAAATTATCTATAGGCATTCATACGTTTTATGACTGTATGTGCACATATCTTTGCGGCGATGACTTGATTACGGTCACAGTAGCTTTCTCAGAAAAAATGCCACTTTTATGGAGAAAACGATACGCACAAGAAGGAGCTGCTCAGATTTTGACGTGAACAATAAAAGCTGCAGCTGCATAATTTTACCTTCTTTACGTATGCATAAAGCGCTCACCAAAACTTCCTTTTAGGTAGCCTGGTATACCTAGAGTCATGTTTTTATATATAAGAAAACGTGTTATCACGATTTTTCACTTCAAAAATAAGAATTATAATAAAAAAGACCACCCTCTTGAGTATCAAGTGGAAACCTTCTCATAGTAAAAGAACAAAACATGACAAGCTGCAGTCAATCGCATGAAGTGACGTGCGCGTCTGTCATCTAGTGATGCAGGTTTCACATGAGGCAAAGCATATTGAAAAAATGAAACCTCAGAAGAGCATCAGTGGTGTTGCTGTGGCCGTACGCGTTCTCATTCTGTTACACGTCAGATTCACTCTAGGACCACAGGTGAGACTTGTCAATCCAGTTGAATTTTGATCCGGATTAAAAAATGATCTTGCGTTGATCCCATTCCTTGGCAATCAAATGAGCTTGGATAACTATCTTTAATAAGTCATCAGCACAATGCGTATGTAAACCTTGATTAAATTTATGCTGCTTACAAAGAAGAGTCTGGAATTTTACTTTAATAGCTGTTTCTCTTTAAATGACAGACATGCAGCAAGCGTGCATAAATATTTACGATATATGATCCTTTAAATATTCAACTTGAACTTCCATTCTTTCCAAAATTTAACCAGAGAGCCAGACATGCTCGGTTGAGGAGGAACCACACAGCGATCATGAGTTCAAGATTCCTATCGGGTCAAAGCATGTCTAAATTTTTTACATACGTACTTTGAGTTATATTTCTTGAACTATTTTCCTTGAACTATTTAAGCCAAATCCAAACTATTTTTAAAGTACGTAGTTGGAGAAATGCCAGGCAGGAGGAACTGCAGTGTGCAGTTTTATATATAAACCGCATCATTATCATTATAGATAATTACAATATACATGTATTTGATGTCTTGCTGCACCACGCGCGTGCAAAATTACCTATGAAATCTTGAAACGGATGTTTTGAAATGGTGCTGTTCAAAGCAGGAGTTTCGATAGTAAATTTTATTTAAGCCCTCGTGACCAATTAATTTTCTTTTAGCATTTAAATAACATCAACGTTCATTTTGGCGTTTAGAGGTTATTTTATTTTACAACAATATTNTTTTAGCATTTAAATAACATCAACGTTCATTTTGGCGTTTAGAGGTTATTTTATTTTAGAACAATATTTTAAAAAAAATATTCTCAAGTTGCTAGATGCCCGGTGACTGACTGTTCCGAACTCTGTCAATTAAGTAGTGTATTTGAGCATGGTATCACATATCATCGCAATTTGTAAATTGTAAAACTATTAGAGCGACAGTGATTCTATCCATACACTATTATTTGTATTCTAAGAAGGCGTGGACGTGTAAACCCGCTTGATTTAATGATATACTTGGTAAATTAGGAACTTTGCTCAAGTACATACTACTCTTTATCGACGGTTTTACACACCCATACACACGGTATGTGTAGTAAAGATATATTTCAGAATTTAGTTACGTAAACAGGCTTGTACGTTTGCTAGATTATCCAATAAAGGGGATTGTGTGTACACCTGTAATTCCATTAGCCCCCAAATTATTTCAACAATCCCATAAATTTGGCTACAAGCATTAGCTGCACGTTCAAAGTTAAAAGGAACTTTCAATTGAGTGGAACAAAAGGAACATTTAAGTAGTTAGTGATTCATGTCTGATTTCCAGAGTTGTTGCAGCATAAAATGAAAGGTAGACTGACAACTTCAAGCCTACATACAGGTTTTAGTTAACAAGGTACTAAAAAAAGCCTATTTCATCAAGCGAACTAGAAACGTTTAATCAGCATCAGTACAAAGTATGAAAAAAAATCTATCCATCCACATACGCATTGTGTATACCTGTCCTCCGGTGGGTCTGCTCAAGTCTGCTTTGTAACAACATCTTGTATATGTATTTTTTCTGTTCCCCATCGTCTTATGACCAATGAGAAGCCAGGATAGGGTTAGATTGTAAAGATAAACTTATTACCTTGCGTGGTTTAAGCTTACAGTCACTCTCTCGGACAGCTCTCCCGTATTTGTATGTGCAGCCTTATACTTTTTTATTGTACAGATTGAGATAAGATAAAAAGACACATGGAATGTTTTAGATGAAAAGTTAAATATAAAAATCGCTTGCAACCCTCGAATCATGTTTCTCTGTGAATAACATTTACCTATAGTATAAGTACACCCAACCAACTCCTCTGCTCAGTTACGCATTCATATTTATTTTTATTTTTCATGGATACATCTGTGTAGGTATTTTTAAAAATTACTGTGTACCTCCGAATTTTTTGGAAGTTTCCTAGTACAGAAATGTACGAAATCGAAGGATTGGCTGGTATTTTAGTCTGACTGAAAGTGAAAGAGTGTTTTAGGTAGTTTTCCATGTTTAAAGACGTTACGGTTTTTAAAAACTCAACTTCCTGTAATACACTCTTTGTTAGATAACAAAATCGAAGTTCATGCCGTGCGTGCCGACGGGACCCCTCAATAACTGAGGTTCAGTTACACCTTATCCAGACTGAATTTACTTTCAACGGTTTCATTTGCCATTTTACTGCCCACACAGCATGAATACATAGCATCAAACAAGATATATCTTAATTCATTCTAACGAGAAAGTACAAAATCTTCAATTCTGGGGTATAATGCAAAAATGTATAACTAAAATAAATTGTGCAATATATTGCTTTTATTGCCCCTCAGAAGGTATCATCCTAATTATTATTGCGTAATCTATATGACACCTCATATAGGCGCCTGAATGAGTTTCATCATTGATAGCCTACTATATAGAATGAATATTTGCTTCACTTAGGCTTGTTACTTTGCTAATTGAATGCTTTCAAAGACTCTTTTAGAAAAAGATCCTCTATCGTGCTAATAATGGCTTAAAAATTAGAAGTTATAATCTTATCTGCCCGGACACCATAGCGCACGATTGTAGGTATGCGAAATTTACCTATAAAACATAAAACTAACAAAACATGCCGTCGTGAATTTCACAGAAATTTCATATTTACAATATTTATTTCTCAAGGAATATTTATGACTCTTGAGAAGTGTTCATTGGATAAAGGTATTTCTTTCAGTACTTTGTGGGAGGCAAGTCGACAAGGGTAGGTAGGTCTGAGCAAGTGTATAGTAGACACCCAACACCACATCTGCGTGAGTTCTTAAGAGCCGCAGGGGTCACAAAGGAAACTCAAACAAACCAATCTTGTGGAGTGTGGGATGACGAAAGAAAATATTTTGTGGTATTCCTCTTACCCCTTCATATATAACGCAACACTATTTTCTACTACTCAGGAGGGGTCTTTCTTACATTGCTTGTTTACTCTTTAAAAAAGTAGAGGTTTTAAACAAGGCTATTTTAAGCATCACTGATGATGAGCTTGGAGGCTGCCAATGATAGGAGCATACTGCTCACGTCAAAATTTGCAATTTACAATCTCCAGAAGTGTTATGCTTACGTTTCGGATATATGGGGTTGTTAAATGGTTAAATTGAAATGTAAATTAATCTTCCTTCAAAAGTATAATAGCAATTTTTCCTTTCCTTTCCACAGATGCATGGTTATGACATCGGAATGCACAACGGGGGAGGTGGGGGAGGAATGGAAATGACCCAAACGCCTACAGATCTGAGCCATCATGATTCTACAGACTCGTATGTGACATACCTGGAAAGTGATGACAGTCTCAATCATGACACGTCCAGTCCTTAACTTTAGCTTTTAAATTGTAATCGAAATATCGTGAAACTCGTATCAAACATCCTGATTATATTACATAATAACCAAGTACGTATATATAAACACATAATATTAGTTTGCAAAAATAAACACTGTTGTTCGTGATGGTAAATTTAGTCCTAAAAATGTCAATAATAATGCATCTCATTTTCGATATGAAACTATACTATTATGTGAATAGTTGCTGCAGGAATTATGATTATATACTATTATATTGTAATACAAAAGGCAATTCGACGTGGAATGTAGCTTAGGGCTTTTCTAGTTAACTGTTTGATAAATGCAGTCTTAGAGAACTAGAAGTATACCATTGCATTTGGCAGAAATATGAATATGGACGTTTATTGTGCCGAATCCAGTTAGAAAGCTAAACATACAGAACCAAACAATCAACTACAGCGAGCATTTTCAAGATAGTGTAAATTACAATTGGATCGATATTTTATAGCCTATTCTAGAACTATTCCTGATGACTACACTTTGTTTGCAACACATATATTGTAATGAATCTTACTTTGTTACATGAGAGCACTTTGGATGACTACGAAAAGCAATTAACGTTTATAATCCATGTATTATTGGAGTTCTGAGAATTTTAAACTAAACAATACTTGAAGGTTGCGAGTACACTTCATTTACAAATTTTACAATACAATTTACCAACCAAGTTTGTTTATCCGACCAATCAGAGCGTAAGGATTTAACATACCTACCTATATTATATTTACTTCCTTTTAGAATTGCTGATACATTTTAAGTTCCTGCGTGACTATCGGCATTTTTAGCACATCAGTTGGATTGACAAGGATTTATTTTGAAGCTATTGGTAAACTATATATCATCAATCAAACTGTAAATAGCATGCTAATTAAGGACGTTTATCTATTGATTGTGTATTTATTCTCAACGTATGTACATAAACATGTGTATTCGCTGTACAAAGAACGATAAACGGTGTAAGTTCAAAAATTAAGTTATAACTAGTTATCCAATAAAATTATGTATTTAAGTCTAATTAGATGGTACTAATGTCTATAATTGTGCGTTAATTAGGGCTTAAATTAGTGATTAACTCTTTAGCATATGTATATATACATTAATACATGTATGTATATGAAAGGTGTAGTATGCATTTATGTACGATATATAGATATATATTTAAGGTGAGCAGATCTCTACCGTTTGATTTCTTATGATCGTTTTAGCACAGTTAAGGTAGGCTTATGATTCGGCCACGCGAAAGATGCAAGAACATGGGGAACGGACAAAGGACACTTTTTATTTGGTTGGGTGGGTGGTCACTAGCGAAGAATTTGAAGAATGATATATGTATTGTATTTATCAAAGTATGATATTGAATGGATTGGATGAGCAATACGCGTGTTGGCTGACACCAGAAAAGTTTTTCGAGTGTACGAATGCCTGTTGTTTGCTGTGTGTATTTTTAAGGTTTTAATTTTAAAGTATGATATACTACCTAAATTACCGAAATTGTAAAATAAACTATGATATCTATGATGATGGATGATCTTACTTAAAACTATTACATGATTGTATTTACATTATGTTAGTAGATAACCTCCTGTGAAACATCCAAAAAAGAAATTGTATTGAAATATAAACACATAAAAATGTGCGAGTAAAATCGACAATGTTGGAGCTGGAACTACTTTCGTGACTAAAAAATAAAACCGAATAAAATCACTATTCCACGTGAAGTATATAAACGTTGAGAATAACGAATTTAATTTTTTCAAAATGTCATATAAACAAATTAGATCTGAAGCATGTCCAATCCGTCAACTTCTGCATAAGAATCATCCGCTTCTTCATCGTCCATATAGTCACCGTAAAGCTCATCAGCGATATCGATAACATAAGCTTCGCGTCCTGTCACTTGATGTGCATAAGTCAGATATTTTGTGACGGATTTTACATAAAAATTAACCCTATCTTGCAACTCTGGCATGAAGTCCAAAGAAGGTTGTCTTTCGGCAAGAAGAACCGCACGTAAACGGCCACCACCCTGGTTCACGACAATTTCGGAGCATTCAGCTGGGATTAAATTAATTTGCGTTAAAGCTTCCTTGAAGGGGTAACTGAAGATTCCAGAATCATACACACAAACATCTTCTACTAATAAGCAGTTTAGCTGACGCAGCTCAAACAACGCTTTTAAAACGAATTCAGTAGTTTCATTTTCATCAGTCCAATGGCCCAAATAACTTATTTCTAAAGTTTCCAAATTCTTCAGTCGGTTAGGTATAGTCATGATATGTTCCACGGCTTGATTTACAATATAAAGTTCTTTAATGCTGATGGGAAGCATGTGCAAATTGGTAAGTTGATGAGATGCACGGAGGAAAACGTTTGCAGGACTGTCCATGACAGAGTTTGTTTGGTCAAAATATCGTGAGATTCGGAGATACTGTAGTTGGCTACAATCTGAAAAAGCACTCAAATCGATTACAGGGACAAAGTACTGCTCAATTGTTACCGACCGAAGGGTGCATTGATTCTTCATAATTATTCCAGCATAAAATTCCCAGTCGAGAAGCTTGTAGATTGAAAGTTCTCGTAGTGAACATTGGGCACTTAATATAGTCGTGAACGGTCGACTGATTCTCCAGTCACAGTCGTGACAGTATTTATACAGCCGTAGCTCACTTAAAACATTTTCGTGAAGCTAAATATTTAAAAAAAAATGCAAGTGACAATTTCCTCTCATAGCATCATAGCATTGAAAAAAGCACACTATACTATTATAGCTTACTGGTAAATTGTATGATGGACAATTGCACGCTCGGGAACAGTGACCAAGAAGTGTTACTTGCACGTACTTCAAAGTGGAGCGGTGTCCAATTAGAAATTTCAAAACTTTCTCGGCAACTTCATTCAACAAATTGTGTGAGAATATAGACTCTTCGCATAAACTGAATGATGTCAACTTGGGCATAAGAAACAGGTTAGGCTTCATGAATTCGAACGCGTTCGTCCACGTCCATGACTGAACACGTAGTAAATTATTTTCTGATAACGCTCTATCCTTAATCTTCAAATCCAATGCTTTTAATCCATTCAATTTGATTGGAAGTCGTTTTACTGGAAAGGATTTTCGCACTTCGTCTTCTATTGAAGTCATTTGAAGCGCGAATGTAAAGCCTAAGTATCGCAAATTTCGGCAATTTTCTAATACACACAACATCGCATTTGACAGAAATTGTCCATCCACGACAAGTCTAGTAAGGAGGTTGCAGTTGTAGTCCGAAATAAAAAACATAACTGAGTGGATGTTCTCCACGTTGGTAATTATGAGCGAGTATGCAGGTGGCAATTTTCCACAATTGGAGTTCCACTTCCACTTCATGTCATTCAAATAAATTTGCACCCCTGCCAAGGTGTCCACTTGATATTGCATTAGTTTTGAAACCAATCTAAGGTTTGCGCGTTCCTTGGTACCACAAAGATTCAAAATTTTCTCGTGTATCTTAAAACATAAATGAAGAAATTAGATGGAACGGGAGACATTAGTCCTTGACAATATGGGAATATTATTACCTCGGAAGGCAAGTCCATTAGATGAAACAAGTTAGTTTGCTTTTGACAGCTTGCACAAGAGTAATTTATAAATTCCCAAACAATCCTCTGGAACGTTTTGTTTACCAACTCTAAATTCATTAGATCTTCGCCATCGACGTACGTCAAAATATTCTTAAGATCCTTATGACATACACATAAATCACACGATGATTTCAATGCCTTGTAATTTCTTAAACATGGTAGAAGGATTGTAAGCTTTTCATTTGGAAAAAACTGTATTACTTGCGTGTAAATATCGAAAATTGTAGTTTTAACAATTCGGTCGGGTGACGAAGCCTTTGGAAAGACAATATTCGTAAGTCATGCATAAAACATATTTACTATTGTAGTTAATAAACTAAAATACAATCGTACTTTTGATGAAATATCTGGGATATAATGTTCGTGGGTCTCAATAAAACCAAAATCCTTGTTGGTACCAGCAGTGGTACAACCGGTTTGTGCATCCCATCTAGACTTGCTATACACAGTAATCGAAGCCCATGTAGCCACTGTAGTTTGGAAATCTTTACATACGAGGCGCAAGTTACGTATGGACGTTTCATCAAGATATTCGTACAAAGGAAGGTCCGGAATCATCTAGTTGAATATGTACATATTACATATGCAATTTCATGAATAATTGACATAGGCACATGCACATTTACAATCTTCGATTTGCATTATGTAAAAAGAAACCTGTCATTACACGTAATAGGGTATGCAAAGTGCAATGATTAGACTGTAATCCCGATGTAAGCATTGGAAGACCCTCAATTTCTGCAAGAAACTTAGGGTGTACTTCACTTAAACATTTTAAGCTCGAAAAATCTAGATACTTCCAAATTAATGTACGAATCTACAGAAAGAAAATTAAATTCGAATGAAATCCGGAATATCTAAATACTAAAGAGTTTTTTCTATCTAACAAGTAGCAAAAACTCATTTCACGAAACGCTCACACGTTTAGGTAAATCTGCAAGACATGATGGTTTACGACCCTTTCCGGGTAATTCTAGCGAACTTGGTGGAAAGGCGTCGCAACTGATGGTGAGCTTCTCCCGGAAATTGTTTCTGTCCGTGCCAGTATGACCTTTCACTGACGACACGTCATCGTGGCTATCGTTAGGTGTAGGTCGTGCAACGAGAGTGTCGTGTGAATCAGTATGTAGTTTAACCAGCTCCTGGTAAAAAGATACCTTTGTACGGGTATTTCCAGTGGGGACAGGAATTGAGTATTGAGATTGAGACTCGTTTACTACATCCTCATCAATGTGCTACATAATCAATTATATTGCAAGCAAGCTTGATATATATTGCACAAGTACCATTATGTACATTAGTCATACCAATTTAAGGAATCCTTCGTCTCCAGACGCCATATCTGGAAAAATGTACTCTATTCTGGGCAATCTGATATGGATTATCTCTAACAATGGCAATATTCCAAGCTAGTCAGTAGTCATCCGTTTCGTTTATTATCCTTCAACTATTATTACTGCTTTCCCTTGGTTTGAAATATTTGGCTTCGCTGTACACATTCTCAGATGATTAAAACATTTTTACGATTAATCTCATCGAACGATGCAAGCCATGTGTAACGAGTATTATATACGTTATTTGAAAACTTTTTGGTCATCAAACCATCAACGGGTTTGCGTAGACGTATTAACAATTTTGTATTATGCGTGCACCTTGGATATTTATTTCAGAGATTTATATTCCAAGCCTAGCCACAAATACAAAAACAGTATGTAAACCAACTGTAAAATAGGAAATGAAGTTTTGAAGTGAAGTCTGCCATTTCAAAATCTTTTCGTTGCCCTGTAACTTACCGTGGAATATAATACGGGTGAAGGGTAATCAATAGGACAGTACCCACAGTAGACTTTGCC
>JAANSN010006199.1:0-10977 GCA_036850665.1 Dicranocentrus wangi
GAAGAAAATGGGGAAGAGAAACCAGTTAAGATTAAGATAGACCAAAATCTTGTTAAGTATGCTAATCCAAAAGTGCAGAAGGGTATGCTCTCATTTCGAACCCAGTTGTGAGGGTATGTTGTAATGAATTCTTGTTCTTACTATTCCTTGTCACCTACCTTATCATAAAAATATTATGACCCGGCTTTCAGCATGATATATTATTGGATAGATTTGATTCTACCTGTTGCAATTTTAAACTAACTGTGATAGTGATAATGCTCTTTGTATTGAGTAATGTTTGCATTTTTATAACAAAGGCCCATGGCCCATATCTGTTTTAGCCTCCAATAATGAAGTATGAGGGAATAAAAAAAATAAAAAAACAAGAATAAAACTTTTAAAAATGCATTCCTCGAATGTCGTTAATTCACAAACAAAGTATGAGGGAATATGAAAACCTGTAGATAACTAAGGAATTGTATTATTTGTAACTCTATTAATTTGCAATTCTCAAGTGTTGATTTTTAATAAAGGACAATGAGTACTTGCTGTGCATACTGCAAAACTGTAATACACCCTTCTGTAAACCCGTTATTTGCACAAAATTCTCACAAGCCTGGTGTACACGCATTCAAATTTTAAAGACGTAAATTGAGTCGATTGGGACCTTATTCATATACTTATAAGGGTCGGTAATAAGGGCACCACGCCAAAAATATTTCCATGTCCAGAAAATTTCAATAACCATAAGTGTTAAAAAAAGGCTAGCTCCGAGGTGGCTCATATTTGAGATGTATACGTTTCATGAGAAGCCCTATCGAATGGCACCATAAATAATCCCACAGTCGCTTATAGCAGCCAACTGTGTAATTTGTAAGTATATAATAACGGAACTCGTGGAACCAAAATTTATTTGACATTACAGAATTACAGTATTAAACCAGTTCATTGTACAATTTGTCAATGTTCAAATTATTACGTATTCAAACTATGCAAATACATTTTCAGTTATATTGGCTTGGCATATACGGAGCTCGGCAAATATGCAGATGAACCAAGTGTACACAAAAAGGATATAATCTCTGCGGGATATGGATTAACGGTTAAATAGAAAGAATGTGGCTGATGGGTAATGTGATGGGGGAGGGGGTACAGACAAACTAGCAACAAGCAATAAAGTTATGTCATCTTTAACGGTTTCAGCCGCCACAATGTCATCATAATTATTGTTATCATGTTATTAAAGGTTAAGCCTATTTCAGAAACATAGAAACAAGAAATTTCTTTTAAATCAAATAATCATATGACATAATTACGCGTCTTGCCGTCTTACTACGCTACATGCAACATGCAACAACTAACAAGGAGATGTACTGGGTTGTATAATTCGTATGAAGACGTGAAAAACGGATTTATATGTAGTTTCCCATCAGGAATTCGAAAACGATGTCCGTTTTTCGGAGTGGGGGGTTGTTTACCTGATATGGTGGCTCCCATGGTTTCACCCTACCATATATTATATAAAGGGAAAATTACGCATAAAAATTTATGGTGCAGTCTTGTAGAATCGGAAAATTTAGACAAGTTGGGTTTACCATCATCATCATCGCTAGAAATGAAATGACTAATAAAATAACTAATAACGAATTCAAACAACAAGTCATTCCTGAAATGCTATCTGGGAAGTGGTTTATTGTCATTCAAATCCACTATTCGGCGGTGTAAATGTAAAGTATGAGTAAGGTGATTCTGACTTCCAAGATTTTTTTTATTCTACACATAATTCCCAAACAGATTCCCAAATCTGATTAATAAATCATCACACGAATCCATTATACATGTAATAATTGAATACACACCAGAAATTCAAGATTCCAATCTAATCCACTCATGATCCATCCAGAAATCCAATTCTAACTAATAATTTAGAATACATTTTGTAAAGTTAATTTTAATGAAAAAACCATATCACTAACGCTCAACTAACATTCCACTTACACAGACAGCATTAAAAAATTTAACCCAGTATATTTAGGAAAATGTGCAAAAGTTTGACGACTCATTTACAAAGTCATGGACCCACCATGGCTCGCCTGAAGTGACAAACCACTGTTTTATCACTGACAGTCCGAGTGGCAATCATCTTTGAGCGTTCCACACCTTCGAATTCGCAGACATTTTTCACGAAAAGATCCCCGCAACTCTGCTCCATAGTTAACTTGTTCTTTTCAACGTTGATGGTAGTCTGCGAAATCCAACAAACCAATTTCAAAATCAAAAATTTGATTCCAGTTAAAATCATAATCAAACTATTATCACTTTTTAGAATGACGACTGACCTGGAATTTTCTTCCATCCGTCAAAACCATGGTGAACTCCTTGCCAGACTCAAACTCGGCAACTTGATCTCCGCCCCACCCAATCAACTTCCACTTGCCTATGTACTTACTTCCGTTTTTCTGCAAGTCAATGGTCAGAGGGGCGCCCTTGAACCGCTTCACAAACTCTGGAGAATAGCCTGCGGAATTGAAAATAATCGAATATTAGTACGCCCTCTTCTTGCCTATTCACCTCCATTCATCAATTTTTATTAACCAACACCAGCTTTATTCCAGTCGCTTATAAATATTTTACTAGTACGACAACATCAAACTATCGTAAAATGTTACCCACCCATGGCTTGATTGAACTCCATGTACGCCGGGTCTTCAAGATCCGAAACCATCATGTACTTCCCAAACGGAATGCGGTCATCCTCGCCTAGATAATTGAAACGCAATGCCAAATGCCAATTTACAATTTAAAACAAACAAAGTCAAAAAATAACAGACAACAAACCCAACATTTAAAAAAATAATATTTTTCACTAATGAATGTTCAATTAAATAAGACAAGACAAACAAACGAGAACAAAAATCTTTAAAAAGAATATACTAACCTTGGGATGACGGATGCAGAAGTCCAGCGGACGGGGAAGCCACGGCAGGTGACGAGGAGTTCCCAGGTCCAGAACCTCCATGTTCAGTAGAGCTGAAAGCTGCCTCAAGAGTAAGAGCAGTTCGAGATGCAACAGGGGAGGAAGGCACGACGGTGGACGACGCCAAGTATAAGCCAGCCTTTTGAGCTGTGCGAAGAGCCACTCCAGATAACACGAGCCCAGGAAAAGGTAAAATAGGGTCACTACTTTTTGCCGTGGTGGTGTCGGATGCGTCAACCTGCATCGTTCCTAAACGCAAATGAGAATATAAATTATGAAACAAATGGGAAATAAGACAATTCTAATCGGATTTCAGGGTTTGTAAATTAATGAAACATAATTCCTCCGCTTGTTATAAACAAATAAAACAAATAAATAAAATATTTTTTTAAACATCAAAGACGATTCTTCAAAACCAACAAGTGAACTTTTTTGCATGATTACCTTCACATTCATTTCCGGCGGCTTCTTGCTCCGTCACCACGCCTGGCACCTTCTGCGTCACGCCAACTAACTTCACCCGCGGGTATGTCATCACGGAACTAACAAGACCTAAAAATATAAAATGAAATTAAACTTTAAAAAACGCCAAAAATTGTTATTCATTTCATATATATTTTAATTATTTCAAAAACTCACATTTGTCCTTAATATCGTTTCTCAAGTTTTTCGCAAAGTGAGCCTCAAAGGATTCACCACCTCCATCATCATCCACGTCTTCATCTTCATATCATTGAAGCAGTGATCCGTTCTTCAATTTCGCCAATGACCCCATCGACCTGCATTTTGATGACTTGCAGCTGGTTGTACAGCTTCCCGAACCGATCCATCCGACTCGAACAATCCTCACAGAGTCCCACCCCAACTTTCCGATTTTCAGTTAGCGGAGGAGGAGGAGTAACCACCGACTTTCGAGCCACCTCATTAATGTTAATCTCCAAGTGGCGAGAGAGCATTTTCAAGGGGAGACTCGAACCCTCCCAGTTATTCTCAGAAACATCATTATTATTATTATTACGCTGCTTTCGGCACATCAAGCACCTCTTTTTGGTGTCCACCACCAACACTTCAACGCGACCACTATTAGCAGCATTTCCCTCCACCTTACCCTCCATAATATAATACTTTTAGACTAATATTTTATTCAAATTGAAAAGCTTTAAACTGCGACGTCCCTGTTGCTCAGCAATTGCAATTTACTTATTTACTTATTCAATGTTTACTATTTCCATATTATTATTATGCTATGCGGCTGGATGGAATGGAAATGCCTATCTGTGTGTATTGCACTGAATGATGATGACGCAATGGAATGTGTAAAAGGAATTCAGTTCAGTTCCCTCCGTCCGATATTATCCCTAAATCCCAATTCCCAAACTATGACATTCAATGCAAGTAAAACAGACAGAGTAGAGTAGACAAAGACAAGTGTGCTTCATACACATATGCAAAAACTGAATCAAGTCACAAACAAGTACTTGCATGCATGCATGTAAAAAATGAATATTAATTTTATAGTTTACACACTGCGTTTATTTTTTTCAATTAATTTTATAATAAATTTGCACTTTTTTGCTGTTACTGGGTGTCACGGGGGACCCGCATGGCGAACGCCCTATTCCCTTCAGCCTTCTGTCCTTGAAGTTAGGTAGTTATAATTTTGCAACCTTTTTGATGATTTCTTTTTCCGTTGATTGCATGGAGCTGAATATTTTAAGCAAACCTTTAATTACGACAAAAAACGTAAGCATATTTTTTTTACCGTTACCGTTAACCTTCAATTTAAAATAATCTGGAATGACGGGAGCGTAATACGGATGTCCTTATTTTAATGCTAAAAGGTAAGGAGTTAGTTGGTTGAGTGCATCAGTGAAGAGGAAAACATGACGACTACCATAATAGGATGATGAAAAATGGTCGAAAAATATCTTTCATACATTACATACAAGAGCTGAGAGCCCCCTTGACAGAGACCCGGATAAATACTATCTTGCAATTGCAATTTCTTTTCTTTTTCGAAAGGTTTACTTGAAACAACAAAATCAGTGCCTGAGACTGGAAGTAATAGGAAAGTTTTGGAAACCCGCATGATCTGACTTTAATTCAGTTTTCGGTTTTACTTTAGACATTGGAACAATTCCACGCCGGGCCGACGCTCTGCATTTATGAACTAACCGAATATAAAAAGCTTTCCTATTGTATTGGCAGTAGATGCTGGTGCTGGTGTTGGTGGTCGAGCGAGAGGATGACGTCAACGCAACGTCAAGAGGCTAATGAGATGAAATGAAATGACGGATTGAGTCAACAACTTGCTAAACCGCCGCCGCCCATTGATGCACTGTTAAAGTTGTTGTGGAACAGAAGAGGGGATGCAGAGTTTTTCTGCTGGTTTCGGCAGCCGCAGAGGACTACTCTGTTAAACTATGGGATTTAACGAACCTTGAAATTGTTGTAAGACTCTTGAGATAGACTAAGGATTCAGCATTACTGTCGCGTTTGATTACAGTGGCTCCTACTTGGCCCTGTTCGGGAATGCTGTCCGGTTCGTATATTTTTGTTGAATTCTAATGTCGTGCCTGCTAACTTGAAGAAATATTTAAAACCTGTAATAATCGTACCTTTGTCGAGTTTTTCCAGTCAAGAAAGAAGCTGCAAGTTTCACCAGTCCAAGGTCGAGTACCAAAACGAATGGCGGTGCGGTGGCGTGGTGCAAGGTGCAATCCAGGTAGTGCTCCGCCGGCATAAATATCGAAATAACTTTGTGATTTTCTGTCCTTCAAGTTGTAGAACTCAGTTGTCCCAGTAATAAATTCGTAAGCCTAATATTTTGATCGTTATATTACTTTCATTGCATATCGCTGTAAAACTTTGCCGAAGGATACTAGAAGATATCTGACACGCGTAATGTTATGTAGTGTTGTTGGAGTGCTTGTAATGCACCGGGTTCGTAAGTAGAATGGTGAGTAGAGTAATATACAGTTCAGTAGAGATATATTCAAAATTTTGCATGCCTGAAAGAAAAGAAGACGCATAAGATAATGGGAGTACTTATGTTCAAGTGTTATCAAATATGCAGAGAGAAATGCATAAATGCATAAAGCAACTCTAGAAACACCTTTCGGTTGGCATGGTATACGGGGTATGATATACGTGTGCACGTGCAGATGATATTAAATATATTATGATAGGATGCAAGCAACAAATATTTACCCTCCATCGAATAAGACAATATCGCTTATTTGCTTGCTCAATTGTCTCCCTTAAGTTATGGAAAGCTTCCATCAGTTTATGCTGATTGGTTCAATCAAACAGGTCAAAAAAGGGATACAATTATTTGAATTTTTATTTCACTCGTGGACAACGTGGATGGAGTTTTTTTTAAATACGTATAATAATATATATATTTTTTTTACTGCATGCATTTGAGATCATCCACAAATTGCAGAATTCTAATGTTAATGTACTTTAAATCGAGTGAGAGATCACCGGAAAACGAGAGATTATGATTTTGAGGGATTGCGAGATTTTGTTCATTTTTGTTCATTTCATTCAGGATAATTCCTTCTTGGAAAGTCTATCTTGCAAAATGCTGAATTGGAAATGTGCGAAATATATATCTTGTTATATCGCCACGTTTTATTATTATTATTGCCCTTAGAATATTGTGTGATCAGCCTGAATATTCAATTTGAAATGAAAACAGGATTTTATAACGACTATTTCCAGTTTTTCCTTTTCGGACCAAAGAGCTTTATGAAGCGAAAGGAGTTTTGCTTTTTTCTCGGGGTTCGATCTCAATTAATTATCAATTATCAGGCACTAGTACTAGGATTAGTACCATCAGGCACTGGCAGCAAACGCCCCCCCCCACGGGGCAATCCAGTATACCACCGGAGAGAGCAGCTTCCACTCGACAATTGTTCCCACGAGAGATAAAATCGCAACCCCCATGCCAAACTCCAAGGTGACAAAGAGCATGTAGGAAAGGGATTCGGAGGAGAGGATATGCCCGCAGTACATCTCTCGGAATGACTTGACCGCTGACTCAAGTTCCGCCTTAGACTTGAAGTCAATTTGCTTGAGGCGATGATAAGCAATTTGGCTGATTGCAATGAAGGTGGAATACACAAACCGGAAGGTTCTTCAGTCCTCCAAGACTCCATGGCAAAAATCAGAGTGGCAAAGGTACCTAGGAAGCGGCTGAGGGCTGCGAGACCAAAGGGAAAACATTCTTTTGTCATCATGTAACTGTACAATTTTACACTGCAAGTTTAATGGTTGTTCATCATCTCATGATGATAGGCATTCAATACCCAGGGGAAAGGTCCAATTTAATACCATCTTAGGATTAAAGATGAGTAGGTAGTCATTTCTTGCATATTTTCCATATCGCTCTTTCTTCAAGTCGAAGACGTACAATCAATACAATGGAAATTGAAATTGTATGGCAAAACGATAAGGTTCTTATCACTTTAGTAGTTTTTTACTCATTTTTTTTGCGTATATGAAGGAAGATTCATGTCGCTAAAGAATTAGACCTGTTTCGCTTCGCCCCGTGTTCCGATTTTGATACTATCGAGAAGGAGATAAATGGGCAAAGGGCGAGGGTTGGTTGGTGACATTGTCTCTCTTCAGGAATCCATTATTATGCAAATCAAAAATAGTTATATGGGGACAGTTGCAAACTCAATTTACAATTATTGAATGTTATTTCCATAGCAAAATTTTTGCAGCTTCGGAACCAGGATAGTAATAAGTATTACAAAAACTTTTTCATAGGAATTTTAAAATTTACTGTGAACAAAGAAAAAACATAAACCCATCATTTACGTCATAATTATATAAATAGAACATCTTGTTTTGGAAATAAGATAAATTTTAAAGTATGGATTGTATTGATTGTAAAGAGTTTAGATATTGTAATCATAGCTTACATGACAACTACTACTGGAGTATAATTGCTGGACATAAAAATGGAAGAAATAAAATGTAAATAAATTATGTGGAAATCTATATATATATTTTGAACATGAATAGGTACATGTTTGATGGATTACGTACGTAAATTCTGGCTAAGCTTTAAGGTATTTTAGGAAAAAGTTATGTGGACTACGAGTGAGATCAGATTTTAATCAGAATATTAATTTATCATCTAGCTACTATTGAAAAGGCAGGTTATACTAATTCCAACAAATGTCAGTTACCTAACTCGGTACATAAATTCATAAATATTCAGAATGAGATGAGATGTATATACAAGCAACTTTTTTTGACAGATGACAGAGAAATGAGGTGACAGATAACGAGCATGATTTATAAAAAACAAGCAAGTAAGTGATATAAAGAAGCGGCTGCATTTTATTAGCAATTCATTCATTCATCTCATTACATTTGCTCGTTTTGTATTTTCTTCAAGACATATATTGTAATCTGATGGGAATTTAAAAGTTGACTTTGATGACAAACAAAACACAATAGATAATTATTATTTTATCAGTCGAATCAGTAGACATATAGAATTTAGACATTTCTGAATACAAAAAATATATAATATGTTTGCCCAAAGCTAATATTCATCTGCAAACCAAGAACTCTCGTGTAACCTTTTCTTTTTTTACTTTCTTTCTGAGATGTTTTTGATGTTGATCATGGTCATTATATGATGATGACTTGGTGACATTTACATTATTGGCATGGGGTGTGTTTTACATCATCGTCAGGAACGTAGGAAACCAAAAAGTAAAATGGACTAAATGGAGAACAAGCCTTTGATGATAATCATGGAATTAGAAATGCTGGTTTGTTTAGGAAGTTTTTAGGAAGGTGGAAGGACTTTTTTATGCTTAACATCAAAACTTGTAAACAATAATTTCTTCAGAGATACATGTAAAGAATTAGGACCGTATCCGTTATCCACGGGTTACAAACAAACGAACAAAGAATCTTTTTTTTTCCACAAGACAATCAACAATTTATTCTCAAAATACAAACGCATATAATATACAAATATGCTCTGAAATCATGAGCAATATTTATTTACTTATCTATCTGCATTTCTATCAAACCTGATCTTTAGCCTTTTGAATTGGTAGAAAAACAAACAAGATTTTATCTACTTCATTCTTAAATAATAAATACTGCAAAAGCAAGTGAAAAAAAGATAAAATGAAATAGCAAGTAAAATAATGAACAAGAAACAAGAGATTTAGTTTACCTACGACAACCTTTTTTTTTTAGTTTACTGCAAAGATCATTATTATTATTGATCCCAAAAATCTGGACTGGTCTGCTTTCAATTATTATTGCCTCTGGAATATATCTTGACACGAACCTCCTCATCCTGGACAAATCCTCCCGTCAGCCTTATTTTTCGTAATTTTGGGAGTTTATCCCAGATGCGAAATTTAGACATTTCCGCTTCGAAATCCCTTGTAAACCATTTAAGGACTCGGGTGTTGTTGGAAGTTGGATAACGAAGGGATGACTGGCAGAGGCATAGCTCCTCCAAGTTGGACAAATTTTCCAGAAGGTTGAAAGGTGAAACTTTGGAAAGAAACGTAGTTGTCATATACTTCAGATTTGGTAGGTCAAGTCTCAACGGCAAATAATCCTCCTGGCGAGCCTCCCATCGACAATCAATCGTAAGAGAAGTCAAGGTTTGCTGAAATCGGTTAGCGTGTTCCACGACTGAATTTAGAGATATAAAACCAGTAGTTTCCCATAAAGTCAAATCAGACAATGGGCATGAATAGCGGGCAATGGCAATATTGGACACGCGCTCTTCTGAAGGGATGATCCTCAAGCGTACTTTTTCCAACACTGGAAAAGATGCCAATACGGGCGGAACTCCGACGACAATTCTTGCAGTCCTCAAAGTGTCAGGATTGCAGCACATTCGGATAATTATGTCCTGCAAGTCTGTCAACTCACTCGACGGTCCATTGGTGTAAAAAGAAAAAGACGTCAATCTGGAGTTAATTGGAATGGGCACAAGGTTTGGGTTTGCTGCGCGATGGTAATGATGAGCATCTCCATCCGTAAGTGATGCTACATTCAACTCCTCCAAGTTTGGAGTCAACTCAACAACACTTCTGAGCCGGACAAGTATGGTGTCCAAGACGGTGTCAGCCACTGATGTGAATTTCAACCGCTTAAATATGAGTTCCAAACGTGGTCAGAAGTTGAGCCACCAAGGTTTTAAATTCCGTCATCATCTCCTCCGACTTGCCTCTCGGGTCAAATGAAATCAGGACAAAACTGCCGACGAAGGGATTTCCTGGATAATGAGTCCCAAACTTGTTCATAAAGGAGGAAATCCGAGCTGAGTCTCGGAAATTATACGTCTCAAGCTTGCCACCGTTAACAAATAATCTTGGCCCTTCTTTGGAGTCCAAAATCCTGTCGACGGCTCCCTTCCACCCTCGTGAAACCAGTCGAAGGGGCAGTAGTCCGCGCAGGCCCTCGTCCTGATATTTGTAAACGTGAGGAAGTACCTGCATGCAGACATTAAACACAAAAATGTAACCATGTAACAAGCCAATAAAAAAGCCATTAGTCATTAGTTTATAAAGTCAATTATGGTTATGTGGTTACATGCGACAACAAAGCAATAGGTCGCTGATCACCAACCAGCCCTTCAAATGTCGGTGAAGCTCGGTAGAGGTTAAGCCAGTCCTGAGAATCGTCCACATTCTCGAAAATCAACTCCCAGAGCTAAAATTATGCAAATTACAGGTTTCAATTTTAGTAGAAACAGCTAACTACAACTACAAACGTGAAATGGCATTCCTATGTCTTTCGCCTTCAACCTTTGACCTTTCTGCCCAGTCACAACTTTCCCAGCCAGTTTAAATAAACTAAATATTTTAAACATTCAACATTTTTCACATTAGACTAATGAGGAATGATGACTAATGGATGATTTGCACAACCAACAAAACAACTTGTAATTTTTTTTAAATTGACGAGGTTAAAGGTCAAGTTGGAAGTGTCAAGACTTACCTCTGCGGGCAGGATTG
>JAANSN010006200.1:0-10976 GCA_036850665.1 Dicranocentrus wangi
CTTTAGCGCTAAATGATTTTTCACAGACTTCACATGAAAATGGCTTTTCTCCTGTGTGGGTCCTCTTATGAGCAATCAAATTACCTTTCCTGAAGAAGTTCTGATTGCAAATTTTGCAAGTATAACTGCGGTGCTGTTTATGAAATAAATTCACATGCTTTTTCAAGTTACTGTCACTGGTACAGTTCTTTCCGCAAATGTCACATTTTTTGTGGTTTCTTCCGGTGTGCGTGAGCATGTGCAGGTTTAAACTACCCTTTTGTGTAAAAGCGTGTTTGCAAACAGAACATTTGTAGGGTTTCTCGCGGGTGTGAGTTCTCATGTGCTGATTGAGATGGCTGTTTGAGCGGAATGATTTTGTGCAGATTTCACATTGGATTTGGTTCTGTGCAGTATGAGTTGCTTTGTGTCTATTCCAATTTCCGCGGTAGTAATATATTTTTCCACAAGTTTCACACGGATATTCAGTGGTTCTCTCATGCATCTGGTTTACATGTACTGATAACTTGTTGGCTTGGTTGAAGGTTTTTCCACAATACTTGCATGAATACGGCGTCTCTCCTGTGTGAGTTCTGGTGTGAATGTATTTCTCTCTTTTTGTTAGAAATTCCTTTGAACAGAAACGGCAGAAGTGTGGCTTTTCTTCAATGTGTCGCAGTATGTGAACATATAACTGAGACCTGTAGTTAAATGTTCTACTGCAAAATAAGCAGACTGTTGACATTATGGTTACGGACGTTCGTTATATTTCAATTGATTACATGCAGTTATCATCCAGTAAATTTGCTGCTGTGGTCTTTACGTTGAGACTATTGGTTATTCTGCTACGATGTACATATTTAAGCGTGTATATAAAACTGAGATTTATCGCATACAAGGAAATTTTCAAAAGGAAAATGCGATTGTTGATAATGGCTACGATAAAATGACCTACGAGGTTTCTCCCGCAGGGTCCACCTTAGTCGCACACGACGGAAGCTGAGCAGCCATAAAATATGTACGGAGGAATGGAGTAGCTTTAAACCCGGCCCAGGTTTTCTTCCCTACCCAAGTTTGTCCTGGTTCGTCGCCTGTGTTTAATGATACAATAAAATATTAAGTGATATTTATAACTTCATTTACCTAATTGTTTGGCATTTCGCCAATAGTAAGTTAAATCGGTGTTAACGGATAGAGATACCTACACGAATTCGAGATTGATTTCTTTGGTGGATGTTTTGAAATCAACACTACACTTTACTTCAAAAAATTTCTTAAATTAAAACGGGCTTGTGTTGTTTGTGGCTACCGTTCAAGAATTTATAACTGAAGAACTGCAAAAGTGCACCAAGTTCGCAAAGCGGAAAGAAGATTAAAATGAGCCGGTAGTAGTAGATGAGGAGTATGTGTGTGTGGTGTTTGTTAGGCATCAGAGCAAGCGCAAGGAATGAGCTGACGCATTCACACCAGATTGAGTGATGGATGAGGCAAATGTATAAACCATAAAGTTATAGAAAAACCCGAAGGTACTTATCCTATCTCATATACCGTAACGTAAGCTAACGAAGACATGAAGTAAGTAGAAGAGAATGCATTCAGCAAGCCATAGGATTAGGACTAATTTCTTTTAGTCTACGCTGTATAAAAATACCATTTACATTCACAATGTGTAAACATAACCTTAAAGTTTAAACAGGGGTTGAAATTCATTCAAGTTGAATAATGTAGCGTGTACTGCATCATGTGGAGTAGTGTGTCCTACCACAGAAAAGAACCCGCGGGCTTATAGAAAACGTGTGCACATGTGTGGTTCTTATGCTTTAAACTGAAAACCCAGCTTATCTCCTTGAAATAGGACACGTCCGCGTCCCCTGCTTAATCCTTTTCAAACATTTACTTGAAGTAGGCGAACGGCTACGAATCGTGCATTTAGGGACTGAATGGGTTTACGGCAAATATTTTATACAATACGACCCTCTTTCCTCTTGCCCAAGAACTGCTATTTTTAGTATTTACCAAACAACTCAGCAACGACCAAAATTTTAAAAAGTACCAAACTCAACGCTCGGATTAAGCATACAAATTAATATTTTCCAAGAAACCAGCCAAGCAAATAGCAGCTCGGTTTGCTAAAATAATATGTTCCATTTACTAAATCCCCAATATTCATGGGATACCCATATGAGTGTGTGGGATAAAAGTAAAAAGTACCCAAAATCCACATTCTGTAAACTTGTTAGTAGAATCCGAACGATATAAATGCCTTTAAGGGTGTAAACCCTGAAGCGGTTCAAAATATAAGTTTTTTCCTTCACTCATGACTTAAAATCGTAATTCTTATGCTTTGGAATATCTTTTGGTAGTTATTATCCTCGAATGGTAGGTAAGTAGAGGCAGCCGTGTAATATATTTCAGGTGTCAGCCAATTTTTCTATTTTGAATCCACATTAGGCAATACATATTATGCATGTGTAGTCCTCGTCCAACCATGCATAAGCGTCGGATTATAAATAAAACTAAAGAAGAAATATAGATATGAAACCGGACTACACAAATGTAGAAAAACTTTCAAAGTTTAGTAAATACCAATGTCAATCATGTTGAAGTTGTGTTAGTCAATACATCCTGATATCTCCGTGTGAGATTTAGATTTAATATCTGCTAACATATTACTTTTGCAAACTGCCTGCTTCAATAATCAGTTTTGTATGGATTACTCTATTTAAGACACTATAAAATTTCCACAATTCTCGTTAATTCGATGGAGGAGCTTGTGTATCGCCACGTATCAAAATTGATTAGTTCAGTTATTAACTTTCTTCCGCCTGCAATAGGCCATTTATGAAGCCACGAAGCCAGCAGTATTTACCAAATCCTCTTTATAATTATGTGTTTGATTTTATCTTCCAACTGCAAATGTCCGCAAGAGTATCCAGAATTAGTTTAAACGCTCAAATGTATATGTTCTATTGAAATTCTTGTGATTGGACACAACTTTACTGACTTTTTTGTTGCACTAACGGTCAGGGAGGATGCTTCACCTTCACTGAAAAGCGTCATGCAAAGCAGTTGCGAACAAATGTTTTCATCCTGCAATTTTGCAAAACTTTGTGACAGAACTCGCAGAAAGTCCACTCGGCACTGATGATTGAACCTATGGTGTTGGCAAAAGGCTTTCAGCTTGTATTCTCGAATTAAAATGAATACATGAGTAGTTTAATCCTTTTCCAAGGTTTACATGTAGTAGCAAAACCGCTAGGAATATAATATTTTGTCACTGAATGGGTTTATGGGATACAAGGCAATAAGACCCTTTTTCCTTTCGCCCGGGAGCAACTATTTTCAGCATTTCATACCAAGCAGCCCAGCATCGACGAACTATGTGCAATAAATCATATAAAATATACTTTTGCTTGTTTGTTTGTCATTTTGTTCCACGTATATCTTCAATGTACTAAATCTCCAACATTCAAAATGGATTTTTGAGTGATTTCGACCAAAACTAAAAAGTACCTAAAAGTCCTCTTTCTGTAAACCTATGAGCCAAGTATGAATATGCATGGAAGATGTAAGTACCTTCTATACTTTTGCTTAATCCGCGTGGTGCTTACTTTTTATGAATAGTTAGTTGACCAAGACCCTTTTTTCCTTTTGCACAAGAGATGATATTTATTAGGGATTAAGCTCAAAGATAGAAACCATACAAACAAATAACAAAATACTTCTATCTGATCCATGAATATTTCCATTGGCTCCACTTCAACGAAAAATTGCAGTTGAGTGTGTTGGTCAAATGTAAAAAGTGCCTGAGCTATTTATTCTTCTGTAAACTTGCTACCAAAATACAATGTATGTATGAAATATACCTCTCACAATTAGAATCGGAAACATAAAAGGTTGCATGAACATTTACAAAATATACGGAAGAATGTGTGTCACAAAGGAAAATGTGCAAATGCGCAAAACAAATCATTCCAATTCATGACGTTACCAGCAATGTATTTTGCTAACACCGAGTCCATAATAAAATTGAATTTTAATTCAGAAGAACGTAGGTCGGGTTGCAGATACCTTTGCGGTGAGACAGACGGTGGCGAGGACGATTTAATGAGTAAATGACTATGTATTTGCTGCTTATGTCAATTCCATTATTGTAAATCGTTTTAGCCATGAAGCTGAAGGTTCGCCGACGACATGGCAGAACTTGGGTATATCTTGAAATCCGACATGATGTGGATAAATACGCGACATTGCTCAAGTTGTTGGATGATTTGGAAGTCCTCCCCGCAGGTAAACTCTCTGTCAGACTTCAGCGTGTATCTGGACAGGTGGGCAAGGCGAAGGCGTGCCAGTGGAATAATCCGGCGGTTTTCTCCATTCTCATCATACTGTAGCCCTGTAGCCGGCAGAGAGCTCCAGCAACTTCATGCTGAATGGTGTCCTCAAAACGTGAACCGCAATGACAGAATTTTAACTTATGAGTAGAGTAATGTCGTATACGTGCCAAATAGCTTGTTTTTATACGGTCTTCCAGTGCAGGAAATGGTATAATTTATTGTGTAATACCTATGAAATATTTACACTAGAGAAATACGAAGGTATATATATTTATAAATAATCTCAAATGTTCCTTGTCTAATAATACGCAAACAAAAACTAGAACATGAAAGCATCATATTATTTATACAAGAATATTAGATTGTTAAAGTTATGCATATTTTCATTCTAAAGTTTTTATACTTGAAGCGATATAAAGTACATTTTTGGACACCTTTGAAAATTTAATTTTACCCTATATTTTGTACTTCTTTAAATGAGCGTTTTAGTTTTTCACAAAGGTATTGTTTGTAATACGATTGCTTTGAACCAGATAGGATTCTTGTCCGGACAAAAGTGGATCAAAAATGAACATAATTTTGAGTAATTGAACAAAGTCATTTATGAATACAATTAGCCATGTATTTATTAAAAACGTATGAATAAGCCTAACTAATTAATCAAAGTCTATTTTCATTTCAAACCCAAAATACTACTTGGTAGTATGCAGTTTAAATTTAGCGAATCACAATGTTTCAATGTCATATCATACCTATGTACGCATGCGTTTTGTTTTGTCCATTCTTTTCAAATACGACTTAAATGACCAAAGGCATTCTTGTTCAGAACAAACCGAATTTTGTCCGTTTTGTGTTTCTCCACTTACGATGTCCGTTTTGAACGTGTTATGAGGTCGTTCTTTCATGTTTTTGAACGATAATTGCTGACATGTCTAATGCCACTGGAAGTTGTAGTGGACCTATGAACTGACCTTGTGAACTCGTTTCATGTGTTTAGTCAAATTGCCAGTTTGTGAAAATGATTTGCTGCAAATTACACATTTGTATGGTTTTTCCCCAGTGTGTATTCTCATGTGATTCGACAAATGTCCTGTTTCACGGAACGATTTTTCACAGACTTCGCAAGAAAATGGCTTTTCTCCCGTGTGAGTCCTTTCGTGAGTTTTTAAATTCCCTTTGTCAAAGAAACGCTTGTTACAAGTTTTGCATGTGAAATTGCGGAACTGCTGATGAACTAATTTGACATGCTTCCTTAAAATCATTGCACTGGCATAATCCTTTCCGCAAATGTCACATTTTTTGTAGTTCCTCCCGGTATGCGTCAGCATGTGCTTCTCTAAACCTCCCTTGCCTGTAGAGGCATATTTACAATCTGGGCATTTGTAAGGTTTCTCGCTGCTGTGAGTTCTCATGTGCACGTTGAGATGACCTCGTCTACCAAATGATTTATTGCATATTTCACACTGTAATAGCCTCAGGTTGGCATGAGATTTTCGGTGATCAGCTAAATAGCTACGGTCATAGTAAATTTTCCCACACGTTTCACACGGATATTTGGTGCACCTCTCATGTGCATGGTTTATATGACTTGATAAACCCTTTGAAGTTTTATATCTTTTCTCACAAGGATTGCATGAATACGGGCTCTCTCGTGTGTGAATTTGAGTNGTTTATATGACTTGATAAACCCTTTGAAGTTTTATATCTTTTCTCACAATGATTGCATGAGTACGGGCTCTCTCGTATATGAATTTGAGTGTGATTTGAACTCTCCGTTTTTGTTACAAATTCCGTGGAGCAGAACTGTCAAAAGTGGTGCTTTTCGCCAATGTGTCGCAGGATATGCGGATGTAGCCGCCCCCGCTTGGAAAATGCTCTGTTGCAAAACAAGCAGATATCTGGCATTGCGGTGTTTGGTTTTCGTTCCTGTCGGCTTTCAAGCCAGCTCTTTTTGTGCTATTTTAGTTCCAATGATTGGTTATCCTGCAAATATTTATACCAAAAATGCATACTATAGATTAGGGCTCGGAACGTGTACACGTACACGCGTGTACACGCGTGTAACCGGGCGGCTACACGGGCGTTTAGTGAAAAAATGGGAAGCGTTTAGTACCGTACACGACACGCCTCGGTGCGTTTAGTGTTTGTACACGACAACGTAACCATGGCATGGCGGTTTTTGGCTTTGGGGAAGTGTTGATTGATGAAATCCTGTCGGCTTGTAATCCAGCTCCTTTGTGCTATTTTAGTTGCAATTATTGGTATCCTGTAAATATTTATAGCAAAAATGCATGCTATAGATATATAAAATCGAGATTTTTCCGTTTCCGTATGCTTTGTAAATTAGTCAGTTTAATATTTTTAAAATCCTATTAAAAATGGAAAGCCGATGACTAGAAATAGGGACAACAAAGATTTATATAGGTATAATAACTACTGTAAAGCGTACCTACGAGGTTTATGTTAAGGGTTTACTACGTAAGTGAAGTTAATGACCGAAATACAATCCCATGTTTCCGCTTCCGTTCCTGTTAAGGCTAGGTTGTTTCTTCTTTGTCTCTGTATGAAATTAAAAAAATTGTAAGAGGTCAACAATGTGAATGGATTAATAATGAGCTGCTACTGGCAAGATTCGGTATTGTTTGAGTCTCTTCACCGCAATGAGTGAAGTGAAAATTTGAACCAGACGAAATTGGACAAAGGCATTTCATGAGCCGCAGAATGTGATACTGTAAATGACCACGGTTGTCAAATGTTTTATTACGAAACAAGCATATAACAGTCATTATGGTTATTTTCTTTCCTTCTATTGACAATAACGAAATACCCTTAGTAACTGATCCTGTTTTGGCGCTTCACTGAGATTGTTTATTATCCTTTGAGCAAATACCAAAATACATAAAATATGAATATATAAACTTAATTCTCTACCCTCACACTTGACTTATTACCATTTTGGAATTGTGAATCTTGCAGAATGAAAAGGCAATGGTTGAAAATCATTTCAATCGTAAAGTTTACCCACGGAAGATCTCCGGAATTTTATCATAAGACCACCGCCACCAACAATGGATCCTTTGTATTAACAAAAAGGTACATAACACCCAAACTTTAAATTCATAATTCCTTTTGGATTTTGTATTTAAAAACTTTTTCAAAATGTTTTAAATTAAAATACAGAGTAACACTTACAGCTTTGTTCACTTCGAGTTAATCTCAAAGATTTTTTTTAAACTCTACACTTGTAGTTTTTAATTTAATAAACTCTAACGTAGTTTAAATAAAATTGTTTTCGTTTATTGCTACACAGTTGAAGAATGGCGAGTACAGCGAAATGCTCCACGCTAATGAGCTACACTTGTAGTCTTTAATTTAATAAACTCTAACGTAGTTTAAATAAAATTGTTTTCGTTTATTGCTACACAGTTGAAGAATGGCGAGTACAGCGAAATGCTCCACGCTAATGAGTTTGTAGTGGCAGATTCAGGATTGAGTTGGTTTCTGTTAGGTATCCACCCAATGAATGAGGTGAAGCATAAGGAACGGGCAGAGCTACCATGAGAAGAGGAACCATACAATGATACCAATACATCTTTCGAAAAAAGGTGTAAAAATTCCTAATGGAACCTGCATATGTAAGTAAATCATAGCCTTTATGGTACTGTAAGCTTGAGCAGGTCCTTTTATGTGGGAGCGTATACGCGACCAAACTCTACCAAACTGACAATGGTCTGCCTGCGGACTGACGATGAAATGTTGGACGTGGACGGGTACGTGTGGACATTTGAACTAGGAATGTTTAGCATGCTTATGCATACCTGGACTGATAAGTAAGAATAGCAGAACATACTTGCATCAAGCCAGAATATTAGAGTTATTTTTTTTAAATCTTCATATGGCAAAGAGTGCCTTGTTACTTCATACAGTTGGAAATATACAAGCGTATTCTCAAATTTAAACAGTCGGCTCACTCATGCTAAAGATTTCAATTTCCATAAAAAAGGATTTAAGTTAAAAGCAAGAAGTACCTACAACTATAATGTTTCTGCGAACTTGCTTGCAAAATACAAATGAACTAACTGGTTCACCTCATACCCTAATACCAAGAGTAAAGTGATATTGAACAGTGCGGAGATCATATTCTCCAACATGGCGCTTTCAAACTCGAACAAACTCAAACTACAGTTTTATATTAGATTTCTAAAATGCTAAATATAAAAATGTGTTATACTCACTCTCGGTGGAAACTGGAAACTGATTCTTGTAGCAGGCCAATGCTTCAGAATTTGCTTCGAATTAAAAAATTATGCCAGTTTACAAATACACTAATCGTAAGCCTTAAAAATTTATTTTGCACTACATTTATATGCTTAAACTTAAGAAAGTCATTAGATTTACAAATAACTATAAACATGTAATTTAGTACTACAACGTAGGAGGATGGGGTATTAATAATAGTTTTTGTCTTGTTCAATTGTCCTTGCTACCATTAATAATTAGCAAATACTTACATGCTTGTATTGTAAAGCGTGTGAGGTTGAACCTGCGATATTTCAATAAACACAGTTGCTAATTGTAAGACAAACAAGATATTCATATATAAAAATTAACACTCATTAAAAATTTCCATATAAAAATTAAACCTACGTTTCGTGAGGCATACATAAACCCTAGAAAAGTTCTATCAGAAACGTACTAATGCTTCAACCCGTTGCAGAAGTCTTCATTTGACACTGAAAATCCTGCACGTCTGTATTTTGAACTGCCACTAATTGACTGCAAATGAATATTTTAGCGGATACTTCCGTAAAATACAGCAGTTTTGCATGTTGTAATCCTTTATATTCGTTTGTGTTCGGGTGTGTGTTTATGTGCGTGTGTGATAATTGTGTGCAAGGTTTTTATCATAAACACAAAACTGATGACTGGACTGGAGGATTATCCTTTAGTTGTGAACCCGGTTCAAATGTGTAGCCAAATGGGATGTTTGTCCAAATGATCTACTGCATATTTCGCATTTGTATGGTTTTTCGCCAGTGTGCACTCTCATGTGAACTGACAAGTATCCTTTCACGTTAAATGATTTCTTGCATATTTCACAGGAAAATGGTTTCTCGCCAGTCGCCGGTGTGAGATCTTTCATGAATATCCAACGATCTCGAACAACCAAAAGTCTTGTTGCATGTTTGGCAACTGTGATTGCGAATCTGTTGGTGACCTGCTTTCACATGCTTTTTTAGGGTGTCTGCACTGGCATATTCCTTTCCGCAAATGTCACACTTTTTCTGATTTCTTCCGTTGTGCGTAAGCATGTGTTGGTCTAAATTGCTCTTGACAGCAGAAGAATGTCTACACAGAGAACATTTGTAGGGTTTCTCGACGGGTGTGGGTTCTCATGTGAGAATTAAGACTTGATGTTGAGGTAAATGATTTTTTGCAGATTTCACATTTAATTTGTTTCCTTCCTGTGTGAGTTGCTTTATGTCTATCCAAATATCTACGTTCATAATATACTTTTCCGCACGTTTCACATCGATATTCTGTAGATTTCTCATGCATTTGATTGGTATGGCAGGATAAATTTCTAAAGCCTCTGAACGCCTTTCCACAATAATTGCAGGTATACGGACGCTCTCCTGTGTGAACTCGGGTGTGAGACGATTTTCTCCCTTTTGTGACGAATTCCTTGGAACAAAACCGGCAAAAGTGGGGCTTTTCGCAAATGTGTCGCAGAATGTGATCATTTAGATTCCATCGGTAGTTACACGATTTGTTGCAAAAGAGGCAGAGAACTGGCATTGTGGTTTTTGTCTTTCCTCCTAATGCAGACGATGAAATGAGGTTAAAAATAAAATACTAGTTGATGTTTCAAACACTCTACCTCATTCTACGCCCAAAGCTACCCCCAAAACCAATAATGTTATGGAACGAAAGAAAGTACAAAACTATTGGATCACTTCCTCATACCTATGAAAACCGAAGACGCTTCTCGTCCAGACCACCAGACCTTTTAAAAAATGATTCCCAGTCCCACACAATGGAAGTTGTGTATTCGCAAAATATATGGAAATGCACGAGAAATACCCCAGGCGTCCACCAGTGTTAAATATGCGACTTGTTCTCTTGGCCAGTTTAGAAAAAAATTAAAATATTTAATGAGATTCAATTCAAACTAATACATGGCATTTGCGCAAAGTGAGATTCTGGAATGGACATACAAAATTATTAGATTGTTGATGTACCTGTGAATTCTTCGGGGTTGAGGAAATCAAACACTTTTTTCCTGGAAATAGTTTCTGTAATTTAAACAAATAACTGCTCGGTTCGGTTTGAGGCTCCAATTGAAGAATGGTGAGTATTCTAAAATGCACCCCGCAATGATGTGAGTGGATTGGTGAATGAGCTACATGCTAGTGACAAGATTCAGAATTATGCTCGTGACTGCTAGGTATCCTCGAAACGAATGAGTTGAAGCATACACAACGGATAGAAGTTGATTGAGAGACACAAGTTTAAAGAAAAAAACACGGACTCTTATTACAAAAGCAAAGCGACTACATGTTAGTGTTGAAAAGGCAAAATAATACAAGAATGGCTACGACTTTTGGAATATGACATGAATTGAATTGAATTGAATTGTGTCTTTATTAGAGTGTCTAG
>JAANSN010006202.1:0-10975 GCA_036850665.1 Dicranocentrus wangi
GAGAAAATTGTCGAGAAATAATGAGATGATTATGTCACTTAGCCGTTAAGAGAAGGAAATAAGAGCAAAATCCATAAAACTGTAGTGTTGGTTTTCAGCTAGGTTCAGAATGGGTCGATATAAAAAACAACTGCATTATTCGATTCACAAAATACATTTCCATTCTCTTCTCCTTCAAAATGCCACTTATGAAGTGTCCGAAATGAGCGTAAACAAGCCAACACGATTTTTGATGCATTTAAATGAGCACCATCTATAATGACTCCCTGCCATATAAATTGACGGACATGAAGGCGTTTAAGTGATCATCATATCATATTATTTACATATGTACGCTAACGTACGCAACCTAAACCCATGTTACTTTTGGAACTGAAAAAACCCAACACCTCCGTGTGCTTTTTAAACGCAGGTAAAATCAGATAAGTAGGATTCATAATTAAGCGAAAATAGTCCTATATAGAAGCCCCGTTTGACACGTTTTTTAAAGGAGGGCTTTCAGGCTAACTTCATTCAGGGTCCAGCTTGCAAGGTTACACGAGTTGGAACGGGACCCCACCCCACACTAATACTTCCAGGATTACCTCGTTATAAAGTCACTAAAACATAAGTCGCCATCTCCCACTAACACACCATTTTGTAACTGCCAGAGAAGGATTGACTGAAATCTTGAGCCACGCGATCATGTCGGAGGAATCCTCGCTGAAGTGGACGCTGAAGTACTACATTGTACTGCTGTTTATCCCACCACGCCGCCCCTCCCCCGAAAAGCCAGCAGCCGACTGGCTGATCTACTTCCTCTCCACCTCTCTCTACGTGATCACAAGGGGGACAGGATTGGCCAACGTGGCCTACCTGCTCTGCTTGATATTCGGAGTGTTCGAGTCGTACCACGAGCGACTGGACCTGTTCGGAAACCTGGAAGCGACGCTGTGGTTGTTTGCCATGTGCTTTTACGTCTGCAGCGACTCGCTACTGCTCAGCAGCGAGTTCATGGTCACTCTGAAGGAGACTTTTCTACAGATTCAGCGAGTTGTGCATGACACTAAACGTAATAGCGGGAAGCATTACACTGCCAACTACAAGTCCACCCGCTTTTTCATTCAGTCTACGTAAAAAAACTCATGTTTCATTTATCACGATTGCATCTATATTCTTTGATATAATAGAAATAGCCAATAATATTTCTATTAAAGAAATGCTTGCTTGACATTTGGCAGGCTAATCGACGTGCTGGAGGTGGGAAACGCGTTCCGCACCCTGAGGGACCTGATAGTAACCCGAGACCGGATGCACTTTTACTCAGTGCTGCCCTGGAGGGACGATGAGTACTGGGCCGAGACGCTGTGCTGGCTCGTAGAGTCCCTGAACCTGTCGGCCCTTCTCCTCGTCCTCTCCCTGATGACCACTTTCCCAGGCGCGATTTCGTACCACTTGGAGGAGTCCCTGAGGAGGATGACAGAGTCCGTGAAGCAACGTGGTGGAACTAGCGTCAAAGTGATGATGGACCACTACCGGAACTTGGCTCTCGTCGCTAACCAGCTCAACAAGCGCCTAGGCCAGGTCGTGCTCGTCTTCCACGGGATACTTGCCGTGCAGCAGGCTGCCCAAACCTACTTTGTCTTTCAGCTTCTCAGACTCGGGGCTTCACTTTCTGACCTCAACATGCTCCTACTCGACATTCTAGTACGCTCTTACACCTTTTACGCAACAAATATTATATTGTGTCACTGGTCTATTTTTATGATGATGACGCGTAATATAAATAAATTGCAGATATCGATCACGAGAATAACGCACTCGTTCCACGCCATGTCAGTGGTTGACACGAGCTCGGGCCAGTTTCTGGCAACTTGTGCTACTAGCAATCGACTGGGTGGTTATTTTACGATCCGGGACACAAGCAGGTTGGAGGAAAGAAAGGTGGCGGAAGCGAGGTTGAGGAGCTTCAGGAAAATAAGCATGCGCGTTGGACCGTGCAAATGCGGGAGTGACTCGCTCCTACGAGGAATGGCTATCTACTCCAATATTTACACCACCACCGCGTTGTGGCCGTGATAATCGAGAACAACTTGGATGATTTCATGATAATTACTCTTATTACGCGATTCTTTGTAATAACGTCAAAAACGATTTCGGTGGATTCCAGCTCTCAGGATTTAATAGACGTCAAAAATTATTTCGGTGGATTTCAGGATTTAATAGATTGATAATAATGTGGGTTATAATAAATGTTTAAAAAGTGATGTAGTTTGGTACTAAAAGGGGTTCCCGCAGGCACAGGCGGGCAGAACCTTTTGAAGGAGACAGCCCCTCTGGTTAGCTGGCCACATGCACTCCTTGGTCGTTGTGTTCGTGGTGATGCTGCAACTCGAAGGGGTCGTTGATGTGTCAGTGCAGTCGGTCTGCACCACGCATCCTCTGATTGAAATGCACGGCGCGGCAGCAGCTTGGCCTGGGTTGCTGTTCGGGATCGGGATCGAGAGTGGCGTCCACCTACCGAACTACTTATTTACGTTATTTAAATCGTCAGAATCACTTATTTATTTGCAGGATATTTGATTAAAACTCACCGTTGGGGTTGTCGCTGCAAGCGAGATTACACACGCTAGTATTATTATCACCTTCATTTTTTACAACTTTACTTTATTTTATTATTTGAGGGAGTTTAGAGAATGTCACTCATGACACGCTAGTATTTAGATAACCTACTGCCAGATGCACTTTCCCACACGTGCTATTTATGGAAACCATTTGAAGCTGCGATTTCCTGGAGTGGACCACGACCATTTCCGCCCGTGCCATCCTCACAATCACAACAATCCATCCAATTCGTGAGGTGTGACTCACCGTGATGACTTTCGTTTCTAGATAATACTATTAACATTATTAACTTTCGTTAGAAAGTTTATGCGATTGCTTTCCTGTCTGTCTGTCTGTCTGTTACTCTATCTGTGATGACTCTAGCAGCCACAGTTTTAAAGATTTTCGAACAACTCTTTCACTACTGGTAACACCAGTACTTTATCTAGGACGAATTCGTTCTTCAGCCACTTTCATCAACGGCAACCGTTAAAAACCGTTACTACTTAATTTTATTTCTTATGGTACCATATATAATGTGATACATCATTCGACAGGTATTTCAACACTGATCATCACCAATATTACGTAACGGTTTTAACGGTATGACGATTTCAAATTTTCAAATGTTTCATACAGATCAAGTTGGGTATCAATCGACAGCTATTTGAACACTGATCATCGTGGTGACAACATTTTGAAATACTACGTGACAGTTTTAACGGTATGAAGATTTCAAATTTTCAAATGTTTCATACAGATCAAGCTGGGCATCAATCGACAGCTATTTGAACAACATAACATGACTTGACATGGCATAACGCTGTGCCCGGAACGAAAGTTATCTATATGACTTTTACAGTCTTCTCGTTATGATTCTGTGACCGGCTCTTACTCACGAACACACGAAAAATTGAGGATTTGAGGAAAATTGATGCTTCGTGTAAATGGGAGTAATAAGGAAAAAATTTAAAACTCAAGGAATTGTTTAAAATAATCTCCATTTCTCACAATCAATAAAATTATCATTGTTTTTTGTACCATGACGGTTTCTACTCATGAAAACACGAAGAACTAAATCTAATTCTCAATTTGAGCATCTGTGCATGATTAAATGAGAATAAGTCTCAAAAAATCGAAACCACCCCAAGAAATAATCCACATTCCTCGCAATAACCAATCCTCAACAAAAATCACCATAATTAAACAAGTCAAGCATATTACACGCTACATCAATGGACCCACTTCACCGAGTTGACAAACCATATTTAAACAAGTCAAGCATATTACACGCTACATCAATGGACCCACTTCACCGAGTTGACACTCGCAGAAAGATAAAACACTTGCTCAATTAGTGCACCTATCTGTTTTCATAATGTAGGCATCCATTTCATGATATATCAATGAACCTCTGCGACGATGATGACGGTGGTAGCAAATAAATCAGTCAGCGATCGATATCGTAAATGCCCTTCAAACAGTCTTCGTTGATGTAACATTTCGTAGTCGTGTGATCACGCAAGAAACAAATTCAATCGTGAAATGTCTGCTCTGAAATGCCAGGATTATTTGATTCAAGTATAAAAATGGGTGCGGAATGCGTACCGAGTCTTAATCGGTTATCGGACGTGCTCGGCCCTGGAACATTCTAACTAGACAGAATTAAAAAAAATCATTATGACGAGCATGTTGTTATCCCTCGTTGTCTTCCTAGCTGGCATTGCCGTGAGTGCTCTAAACAACTTATTGTGATTGTCAAATGGTCCTACTTGGAATAATTATTGAAACTTGTGAATTTGCAAAAACTGATTCCAGGGCTCGTTAGGGCAGCAGGTGAGCTGTCCACCGGAAGGGGTTAGCTACCTGCCCCTCCCGGACTGCACCAAGTACATTGTTTGCGACAATGGGCACCCGTTTGAGATGGAGTGTCCCCCGAGCCTGTACTACAGCACGGCGATAGAGGAATGCGACTTCCCCGAGAACGTCCCAGAGTGCGTTGGGGGGACGAGGGAGCCCATCTCAGGGAGCACCACCACTCCCATCCCGTCCACGNGGAGCACCACCACTCCCATCCCGTCCACGAACACTCCAACCGATGAACCTACTACTACAACTGAGGGGACCACTATTACTACACCAACTCAAACGACCACCACCACTACTACAACGGAGGGACCCACAGAGGAGCCCGAGCCTGGAGTCTGTAAGACTAACGATACATAACAAAGCACAATTGGAGTGAAATAAATACAAATTAGCATAACTGTATGTGTAGTGACGCGATGCGGAGACACGCTGGAGGCGAACTCGGGCGCGATAAAGTACAAGCTGTCCCAGGAGTACTCGGAGGGCGAGCTGTGCTCGTTCGTGATCCGACTCCCAGACCACTCAGGAATCCTCTTCAAGCTGCACTCGCACGGGATAAACGAGAGTAGCGACGAGAACGCGATAAACATCTTCACGTTCACGCAGGAGGGTCAGATCGACGGGGTGCACATGGGACCGCCTAACCCACTAACAGAGAGGTTCGTTATTGGAGCACTTGCAGTTGTCGTTTTCCAAACGAACAGCAACCTGGGCACTGGATTCCACCTCTCGTTCGAAGGCGTAGGAACTACAGCTTACAGCGAGGGCGAGGAGTTTGTATTCTCCGACATGGCGGGTGGGGAGCTGGTAGTCCCGTCCTGGCCCAACTACCACGGAACCACTACCGCCATTGTGCTCACTGCAAAACCACAGGGCGATCCTCGGAGACGGTAAGCTCAGGATGGTCATCTCCGACGAAGACCTTTACACGTGTGGTGGCAGCATTATTACCTGCAGCTGTGACTCCCTTCGCGTGTTCTCGTTCAACTCTCAGCACACCGTCGAGGAGGGACTGTAATGAGCCCACATTACTTAAAACTTATTCCTACTTACTGACAATGCAATCATGGAATTGTTTTTTTGTTTTACTGGCAATGAAATCATGAAATTGTGGCTTGTATTGTGTAGATTCTGCAGCGAGGAGATCCACAGGTCGGTATACGAGACCAACGGGCTGCTGATCGTCATCTTTAGAAAGTTTTACGACGGCGGCTGGGCCACAGCAAAGCTCAACTGGGAGTTCAGGAACATCAACTAAACACAGCTTTATACAATTATATCAAAAAATTTATTTAGCAACTTTGATACATGATAACACATGATAACAACTTTCTTAAACAGTAATTGCAATAAACGTTAATTATAATGGATTATGGATTGCAACAATTTAGTGTAACACGAATAGACTAATCGTATAAAAACGGAAACAACACTCCAAGAATTCATTTAGCATAAAAGCATATAGAGGATGGAAATAAATGTAGGTCACACGACGTGGTAGGTGTTGCCACCGATGATCCTTGCCTGAATCCCCTGAACGCACTGCTGACGAACCTGGACCCCAACAGGGGTCAGTGGAGCCTCCAATACAGTAGCAGAGCCATCGGCGTATACATCAAGAGGGGGAATCCCGTCGTCAAACTCGATGGCAGCAAGGACATCGTCCCTGGGGTTCCTGTTCTTCACCTTCCTGATGGACACGAGGTTCTTGAAAAAGAGGACAAACTGGTCTTTCCAGTCGAGCCCTTGGTCGATCCCCTCGTCGGCCATTTCAATCTCTCGCTGAGCGAGGATCCTCCCTTTCGCGTTGTGGTAAGCAGTGAACTTGTCGATCGCGTGCTCAATCTCGGAGCGGCTTGGAGCAACCGGTTGTCTCGCCACGTTGTCCGGGTGGAAAGGGGCAGAGAGCCGGCGACAAGCCTGGACTACTTCCTGCTGAGAGGCCCCCTGCTTCACCTCGAGGAGTTTGTAGTCGTTCTCGAGGTCTTCGTCACTCGGGATGTTGTACCGCTCCGAGGTCCACTTGCCAATCACCTGCCGAGCCTTCATGGCTGCGGGTAGTCCAGCGAGAGCCCCGATACTAAAGGCAGCCCAGGCTCCAAGCGGTCCAAAGATGCACCCAAGTATCGCAACTACCCCGTAACCAACAATCGCCTGCACCCCGAACGTGACCCCGTTGTCAATGAAGCTCTTCTTGACCCTCTCCCAGCTCCTCCCGTGCCGCTTGTACATCCACAAGTTGTAAATCCCAACGATGCCCATGTACCCCACGAACGCGGCAGCAGTGGCGATGAACTGTCCCCACCCGCTCAGAGCCTGGAGCGCCTCTTCCAACCCGGACGTGAGCTCGTACTTGACCACATTTTCGTTCAGCTTGAGAACGCCTTGCATAACCCAGCGTGCTGCATTCGGGAGCGCGAGCCTCTGCAAGTCCTTGGCAGCCTCTATCGGAGAAAAGGTGCCAGGCTGGAGGTGAGCTCCACGCATCCCTTCAGGAAGAAACTGGTTGAGGAACGACAGCTTCCAGCGCTGGTACTCCTGGGGGCTCACCTTCCCCTTCTCCGTTTGGTACAGCTTCTTCACGAACGCTTTCCCGTACCTGTAATATATGGAAATTACTGCTGTTGTGAATCTTATGGATGCTGGGAGAATAGCTCTCTATTTAGCACGTGAGTAAACTCAATTCAATACCGCTGGTTCTCGAGCTTCAGGAACTTGGCCAACTGCATAAACACGCTTGGCATCTGCGACACGTCCGTGTCCGGTCCGATTGTCCTCCGCTCAGCGTCAAGGAAATTGACGACGAGGAGCATGGCGTCTTCCTTGTCCTCCTCAGCGAACACGTCAGTCTTGTCGATCAGTTGGACCACGGTGTCAATTAGTTGGTTTGCCTCCTCCTGCATTCCGCCCGGCACCAGCAGATGCTGCACAAAGCTTGCTCCGTCCATTACTCTAATTATTATTAAAAGCCGACTTTTCCTGGACAAGAAATAATAGCTATGTTGAGTTGTAGCAAAATGATCACTAGAATCAACAAGTGCTCTATAATTAGATGGTAAAAAATCAAAAAATTGGAAATGAAATTGGTAGAAATTCTGCTCATTCGTAGACAAAAACCGAGCAAATTAAGTCTATTCGTTTCTGCCTATCTCATTTGTGTATTAAAAAAGTGCTCGAATTAGCAGATTGCAAGGTACAAATTGCTGAAGTGGAATATTGTGCAGACTGCAACCACTCCGAGATTCCTACTCCTTGTGCACATTTACGAGATGCAACAAAAATTGACGATGCTGGTGTGTTGATTAGACTTGGACGCGACATACACAATAGATTACCTAGACTAGGCGACAGCATGTCGTACAACCAAAGGAAACAAATCATGGTGCTGCTGACATTTCTTTCTAAATACGTGGTGCATTTCATGACAACTTGCAGGGAATCACAGCCAACTATCGTCGGTTGGTCTTGTGAGACACGTAATATTGCACCCATTGTGAAGTATGAGCAGTATGTTGGTTATTTTCGGGGCGAAATATATTTGGTTTCTTCTCAATTATACACAAGTAACTTGTCGTAGGGGGAAATACCCGCTGCCCAAAGTATTCAACTTGAAGACTACATCAATGCGATACAGTAGTGGTCTCGCTTGAGTATTATGCATGTACTACACATGGTTAACTTGCCAATCTCGTCGGTAATATCACCATCACACCCGGGACATGTATACACTGCTATTTCCTGCTTACTACTACTGCTGCTTGAGATGACGTCTGCTGGAAATCACGTACTTTGCTATGGAATACTATACGTAAACCCAGTGTTAATATAATATGCACCCACTTCTGATTGCATTATGAACAAGCAGTGCACACACGACTGACAAGAAAGCCGAGACGATTCTACACATCTTTTCTTGGAATATATGTGGCAATCGAAACTGAGTGAGAAGCTTGTAACTGCTCATGTCAGACAGAATGCCTCGATCCCCCTCCACACTCACGATATGCCTGTCCACAAACAAAGGGCTATTAAATTGGAGAAACAAAGAATGCTGGAGCTACTCTTCTGCTCCTCCCTTCGCTTGCTTGCTCTACTTTTGGGGACATTATTGGAATTGGAAGAAAACGTTTGTAAAAGTTGACAAACCGTTCGTAGTAGTGCTGCCTATGCGGCCTGCACGGGATCATATTTTTTGCTCATGCTTTGTCCATACCAACTGCACAATTTTTATTAAATTAAATAATGACAACCCTCCATGCTTTTGTAACAAGTTTATTCGTTTTCCCGTTATTCGTAATACTACCAAGGATAACAACATAAATTAGGTTTAGCTAGGTGCGTACATAGCGTTAGGTTGTGAGTAAGGGTGCATCCATGGTCCAGGACTTTAAACCCCAAACCTTTCCCGGAGTTTACCTGCAGAATAACACGACGAAAATAAAGTAGTCGTTCCCCATAATAAAATTAGCCTATCCAAAAAATCAGTCTCATCGCTTCAGCTCAGACTGACTAAAGATGTTAATTACCAGCGGCATCGTTGCAATCGCAGTTGTGTAGGGTGTCGATAAGCACTGGGATGGTGGCGGCCCTCCCCTTCTTGGCCTGCCAGTACATGAGAATCCTGTAGAAGAGCTCGAGGTAAGTCGTGGTCTCCAGTCTGAGGCTGTTCCGGAGCTGCTTGATGTCCGCTTCCGAGACATCCAGTCGTCGCGCTACTGTGGCCCAGTCGTCAATTAAACACGGGTCCTCCACCAGCATCCCACACACCTCCAACCACTCTGCAACACAGTTTACTCTTCATTTATCAATTGTACTTGGAATCAGAAATGTACAATCAGACTTGGAATAATAATAAGATGTTTCTTTCTACCTTGCCTACTGTCCCTCGCTCCCGAACCCATGTTTCCTAAATGCGTAATGCCTAAAAATTACGTGTAAACTAGACACAAATAGTAAATACTTGCGTCAGTTATCCTTGTTATTGTAGCAGCACTACGTGTCGTTTGCGGTAAACCACAGTGTATGCTGCAAAATGCTTGGAGAACGGGAAGCAGACAGAATGAGTTTAATACGAATGCTGCGAATTTGATTTGTTAGACCACCCAAAAACTAACTGATGGTGATATCAGCATCCTGCATATCGTAATTCTCGATGGAACGAACATTTTTGCACAGATTGGTATTGCAAATCTGGCTGGGCATGCATGTGTCACTCCAATGTTATTTACCTACTCGCCGCCGCTTTAAGATGGAACAAAAAAGGCACAAGCGCATGGAGCAAAACTGGTTTGTGTGCAACTCGTTCTCTATTTGAGCTTATCATGAAGTTTATATGCTACAGCCCTTGTAGACTAACAACACACTCGGGCATTTTCTCTGTTTATGATATTTCGAGATGGCAAAGAACAAAACATGCTGCCAATTCATCGCTTAGGTGTCTGCTAATACCACAGCCCGAGCAAGTTTATGTCTTTTCTTGAGACCACCGCACGATAGCATACTGCATTCATCACTCCGCAATCCCACAAACTCTCAAAAACCTAAAAATATAATAATGAATAAGCCAAACAAACTTGGGACAATTACTCAATCCGTAATGGGATATATGCATTAAAACAATTACATACTTTATCGAAACTGCCCTCGTCAAAAATATAAGAGTACCAACCACGTACGGATAAGATTGTCGACCCTTATCTGAAACCATTATATTGTAATCATGACGGGACTAATAATAATAATTGACAGTCGATTTGATTTTTTTGGTACAAGGTGAAAATATAATAAAACGAGAAAATATTGGTAAATGCGAGAACCAGTTGACTAGAACACTCGAGCAGAAAGTATTGCAACAGCAGGTTTTCAAAATGTACAGGCATGTTATTGTAGCGCTGGCCTTAGGCTTGCTAGCAGTAGGGGTTAAAGGCCAGCTGGGCTCGGGAGCAGTGTCCGAAGGCCCCTGCATGGCCAACATCACCGACTACCTCGCAGACATTGATCCCGCTTGGGTAAAAAAAGAGTATATTTTTATGTAAAATAATTGTCAGCTTGTGTAAATAAGTGTTTCAAAATGTATTGGTAGCTGTTTGCGCCACGGGACTACTACGTGCCACTGGCGAGCGAGGGCTGCTACAGGAACTACGCCGAGGTGCTCCTAGGCCGACCTGCGAACGACGCTCAGGAGCTGAGCGACATGGAGCTCCGGATCGCGTTCGCGAGCGGGAGCGCGCTGCCGTTGCTCTACACGTACGGGTACGTGGACCAGGGGCCTAAGGCGGGCGCATTCATGCAGGAGTGCCCCGTTCCCGACTCGGCCATCTCCGATGTCAGCTTTCTCAAGTGCTTCCCCACCTCTGGCACTGACGGAACCGACCTCTCCGCTATTAGTAACATACTAGCCATATCTTAATACTTTTTGCTCCATGTGATTTCATTCCAGTTGGTTTTAACTAATTATTACGTATTTCGGGAAGGCTCGTCCGAGGACGGTGTCGTGTGGACTGACCACGAGACCTCCATCCTG
>JAANSN010006203.1:0-10972 GCA_036850665.1 Dicranocentrus wangi
GCTACTGGTGCTACTGCATTATTACTGCACTGCAGCGGATGAGAAACCAGTGGAATCCAGCGAGCAAGCCTTTCATTTCATCGTCATCATCACCATCATATCATATATCATATCACACAAAATCAACACACTCAATAATCTTCCAATTTCTACGACGAAACAACAACACAACATCCATCCTTCATCATAATAGTCACCACACCACATTATCATCATCATCATCATCTTTAAAACCACCTACCTACTTCATACTTTTTCTTGTGACTTGACTTGTGAGGTGAGGAGGCACGCACGGGTCCAGGTTGTTTACATTTGGATTGCACCCATGCATCATTGATCTTGATTGAACCCCGGAAGCGTGTCGTCCTAAGAAAACAAAGCAAGACTATTATTTACGCAAGAATATAGTATAGGAGGACGTGTGTGCAGTGCAGCAGTTGACACATTTGTCACATGTGATACGTCATACGTCGTCTTCATCGGTTGTTTCCGTTAGTTCACGGAAAACAATCTTTCTGGCTGGCTGGACACTACTAAACTACTTACTCCAACCTCCACTCCACGACTACTCCACTCTTGTGCTTCACTCTTGACCGTCGTCCTCTGAAGTTTTAAAGCGGGACTCCAGCAGTAACTACTATTATTATTGTCTGCAGTATTCTCTAAATTCTAACCTTGTTTCTGGTCCACCAAACAAACTATCATCATCAACAAAAACTCCTTCAAGTGCAAAAACAAGTTTCTAACGTATAAGAAAAGTCAAAATTAAAAAGTCATTTTTAGCGACAACTAGAAAGAAGAGGGGTTTCGAGCAAAACTTAACTTCCGACTTCCGAGTGATTATATATTACATACAATGAGCATGCATTTGGATAAACTGGCCAAGGTAAAGTCAATAACAAAAAAACTTATTTGTCAAGGTCATCTGATGAACTCTAATATGCTATAATCTAAAATAAAACTGTTCCATGACGTCGTGAACGGAACATACATGCCATCTGACATGAGTAGTTGCTAGTCTAGTCATAATTAAGTAGAGTATTAATAATAGTATTTTGTCTTAGAATAAAGTTATTTTTAGGTTTGATGTTATTGAAAAATACAACATTTTTCAGACTATTTTTATTTATTTATTTTTGTAAATTCTAGCTTCTGGCTGAACTGTCTGGACACAAACGGCATGTAGCTATCTCCCGTGAAATCTTTGAGGTAATACCCAATAATAATGTACCCTAGGTACGCATAAATGTATCAAATGTCAATATATGTCAAATGGAAAGTTAAGGTTTGATGATTATAATTTTTTTGCTCATATGTAGAAGCATGTCTTCGGCCATAGCAAAACGGCAGCCAGCTACTTGTGGATGTTCTATTCTGAAAAGCATCCGGCCAAAGAGACAATCAATGAAGAGGCCTTCATTAAACACAGTGAGAAAATCCTGGGAGTAATTACGGATAAAGATCAAATACAGTTTTATCTGAAGGTAAGAAGCTAGAAGTATATGCGATATAATTAAAATACGTACGATTCTGTACATTTCAACGTTTTATTTCAACTGCATGTTAATTGTTTCAGTTCTAAATTTGCTGTAACCATAACCAGTTGCCATTTGTGCCAGCATTTTAATTTTATCTTATATTGCACCTAATTGTAGTTCTTGTGATAACGATTCGTCGTCAGACTTCATATTCATACATACAATCTACCTACCTGAAAACACGTGATCGTGATTTAATGTTCGCTCGTTTTGGTGATAGTGATGATCATAAAAGTTGAATTGAGCCATATAAATACTTGAAGAAGGAGCGCACGAATGAGTTTATTGGCAGGGCAGGATATCCTGTGTCTGTGAACAGACAGATTGACTTACAATTAGAAAATCCCCCGACGATGCAGTCATGTATGTAGAATCAGTTGTATTAGATAAGATAAGATTTTTGTTTATAGGTAAGTGCATGCTGCTTGTAAAAAGAGATGCCGCACGAAACGAAGGCTATTTATTGTCCATCAATGTTTGACCTCACAGGATGGCAATGACGCAAATGATTACTACGGTTGCAACCGTAATCAAAACTCTTCATTTCAAAAAATGTCAATTAGTTAGCCACGTCAATATGCAGGTGCACATAGCTACTAATCAGAATTCGACAGGGTTTCATAGATGAAGAGAATGATGAACTATCAGTTACTTATTTAGAAAGGGCTAAAATATAAAACATGAAATAAAAAGCATATAATATTCAGTTGCATCTAGGGAGAATGCATGAATGAAAAGCATCAAAAAATTGTGTGATCGATCGTATTAAGTACGGATTTCTATATGCTGTTGTAATTATTGCAGATATTTGCCAAAGGAAAAGAAATGATGAGCCAGGACTCATTTATGGACTTTCTTCGCAGCGCATTTGTCTTGTACAGAACGCTGAACAGAGTTGGTGACGGAGATGATGATTCAGACGTCAACTCAGCGGCAGCCTTGTCATGGATGGATTCTGTATACAAGTCCGCTGTAAGTCTACGACCTGTATTATTATCCTTCATCTTTGTAATAATAATAATAACTAGCTAATTGCATGTAGCCGAGTCGGTCGGTTGTTATTCAAATTAATCGGATTACATGCTCTCCTCCGCTGTGATAACAACTTGTTGCATACAATATGTTAAATTTTTTAAACTTGGACTATGGAGTATATAAAGTCTGCATTTATGCGTCATTCGAACTCATCATTCATTTCATACGTACTTAATTTTTCTACGTATTATGTTTACAACCGTAGCCAGTCTAGCCAGTACTTTTATAATTGCTTTATTTTTTAAGTATATGTGATGAGTAGTGCTTTAGTATATTTTTATCTCTATCTATTACAGTATCATATAAAGACAGAAATGTCCATCTGCTTCCTTACAAACTGGATTCTCACAAATATTCCTCGGATGCTTAATCCTATGCATCGATATATTACAACTCAGCTCACCACTGCGTATGCCGGCCTAAAACTGAGCAACAAGAGCAATACGGTAAGAAGATAATTTAAAAGTTTTTATTAATTGTTGTTATATTATGTATTTATTGAAACTGCATGCTCACAACAACATTTGTATAAATAAATAGATCTCCAAGAGCAGCGCCGCCAACGAAACTAGCGAGTCCGAAAGTAACGGGGTGGTAGACGAGGATCCTTGCGTCAGTTTAATTCACCCTGTGCTCATGTGGCTCCTTCGGTCAACCTTGCCAGGGAAGTATCTGTCCATTTTAGATAAGAAGCCTGAGCCAAATATTTTGCAGCAGCAACATCATGCCATTACCACTCCCCAACAACTGATGCAGATGGTACGCACGCACGCACCACATACATATGCACTTCCTAGCCAGACGACTTGCCAATATTATCATTATTTAATGCAATTTGTCTGTTATTGTTATTACCTGCAGTTAGCTGGAGAGTCTCACGTTCCCCAGACGTGGAGTTTATTGTATGACAGTGATGATCAGGGCCTGAGCATAAATCGGTTTCAGCATCACATTTTCAACTATCGTGGACCAACCCTGATGTTTGTCAAGGCAGACAATGACTACTTGTTTTGTATTGCTTCGGATATCGAGTGGCGAGAAAGCTGTCATTTCTGGGGAGGAGAGGATTCCCTCCTCATCATGGTTAAACCTGAGTTCAAGATTGTTGAAAGTATGTCTTTAATTTTAAAAATCCCGTTCGTGTAATAATATGCTTGGCCTAATTGGAGCCAATTTGGCATATGTGTAATATTATTGTTTGAACATATATCCGCATTTTTTCTGTTTCGAACAGAGGGAGCAAAACTGTTGTATTCCAACTTCTCAATTCGGGGATATCCTTTCGGGATTCAAGTCGGAAAGGATCCAAGAAATGTTTCGATTGAAATTAAACCAGATTTTACGTACGTCTCTTACAAGAAAATCCCTTGCAAAATAATTCGTTTGCTGGCATGGGGCTGTGCACCGCCGCAAGTCAAGTAAGAAAAACAGTCACAATAATCCTATTTGTTACAGTGGGAGCAAGTTATAAATGAATACTACTGCATAGGGAAAATTAATGTTTCAGGGTTTGTCAAACTGATCTTCGAAAGTGGGAAGCAAAGCAAGCTGAGAAAAACCGAAAAATTAACTTGAACAATCCCGAATGGAAAGAAAACCCAGACAAGTATCTTCTTGAACTGGCTGGAAACTACCGAAGCTACAACAATCAATAATAAAACTAGTCTTAAAGATTTCCGGAGGAAGAGACCTTATACATTACATTCCAAATTCCATTTGTGTATTTTAAATGGTGCCACAATCGTGATATATTCTAACAGTCATTACTGCAGGATGATGAGTAAGCATGATCTTAAAACGAGATACCTAAATTTGATGCGTAATAGCGTAAAATACTTAATAATACTATAATTGCACATTGTACTATTGCCCTGTACTAAAAACCAAAAGTCTTACAATTAGACCGTGAAAATATTTTCAACTGTCAACTAACGCATATGTTCCTTATTTAAAATTTCGGTACATACAATACAGCTCTACATAAGTAATAATAATATTAATTTTATTTGCTAACTACCTATTTGGTAAGGTTATTTTTAACTTGTATCTCATAAAGGGAAATAAAAATGTCACTCAAAGGTACAAAATTTTGGTTTTTAGAAAACTACGAATATTTATTGCAATCACGAAAATTAAATCGTTATATATCTAACACACATTTCGTCTTGCATCGCTTTATCGTAGTACAATAATTAAATACGAAAAGGCTGGTAAATATTTTAAGACTACGGATAGGTTGATTTGCTCTTCTACATATCGTCTCTTGTATGATCTATCTGTGCCTCATGTAATAATCAATTATACTAGAAAATGCAGCGAAGCCGGCGGCACCAATCAGGCCTGCTTTGACTCCAGCTGAAAAACATACAATAAATGCGATTTCATTAGTACCATAAAAAAATTTTCAAACACGAACAAATTCAACCACATCAATATTAGTTTTCAGTGCATGTTTGTCATGTATATTATTTATTAAATACTTTCAAGCAATACGAGAGAATCGTGACCTACCCCTCAGTCCAATTAATCCTCCTGTAAGTCCCCCAGCCATCGTTCCGTTTCGCCAGTCACTCTTTCCACGGTACTGAAAAATAATACATCGCACATTAAATGATCGCATTACTTAAACACTGACGCCTTGACGTTGACCTTATCAATTTGTAACTCCATACCGATTCAATGGCACATTCCGTCGAAGCAAACATAGCGCCAACGATTGCAAAATTTTTAGCATGGCTCATAGTTGTTGCTTTCATATCGCGTAAAACTTCCCGAGCTGTTTGCTGTTTAGCATCGGGACCAGTTATTGTGGGATTAACACTAGCAGAAAATAACCCTATTACACCGCCCAATCCGTAACCTGTGGGATATCAAAAGAGGCAACTCAAAAATCATTATATAAAAATGCGCACTCATGTTAACAATGTTACTGATACTGGGAGAACAGATGGAAACTTGGGAAAGTTGTAAAGGGACTTGGACTTACCTAGAACACAACTCATGAAGCATTTAAAAATACAACTTTCAAAGGCTGCTTCAATGAACTTCTCCTCATTTGTTTTAATTACAATAGGCCCGTACGTTCTTGGTATTACAATTTGCCCTTGCAATGTGCGCTGCGGGCCTAGTAATGTAAAGAGTGTCGATTTGAATTGTTCATCGCTCAAAACGACGGGGTGCTCCGAACCACCAGCTCCTCCTTTGGACATCATTTTAATTCAAAGTATATATAACAGCGTTCAAGTTCAAGTCCTACGAAAACAAATGACAACAAAATAATACACAAAGTTACAAAGTTTTAAAAATGCATCATCATAATAATTTGAGTATTCGAATCTAAGTACTTTTAAGTACTTTTATATCACTTTCAATTCCATGAGTTCCTATTTAGCACAATACAATAGTTGTTGCCTATGAGTTTTGACCGGATTGTTTGTCATTTGTCACTATTTTCATGATCGCGTCATAGTCATACGGCCAGCTACCGGCACAAAAGCAATGACTTTTGGATCAATATTCATCATATTGCTATGACAACAGTTTTATCAACATCACCTCCATAATATCCTATTCCACCACTCCAACTTCAGATATCAGATCCGCGTTCAAACATTTACATAAACATACGTGCTAGCTGGTTTGGAATTATTTTAAAGCATTTCATTATTTCCTTATGACTGAATACGTCTCTTCGGAATCGAAACCACACACGTGCTAAACGGTAAATTGCAGGAAAAGATTTCACAATTTTCCAACAAAAAACTTTCTTCACGTTTCCCTTTTTGGAAGTACAAAAATCCAACCAAGTAAGTAAGTTCCATCCTCCTCCAACTGACTATATAAGACTTTTACTAACCCACTTTTCCTATATTTATTTATTACAGCCTCTCATTTAGAACATTTCAGAGTAACACGGGACTTGAGCATAATGGCAGAAGACTTTCTAAATAAAAATGGTTTGTACATGGACGAACTTACCAAAAAGGTTCGACTCCTACATCCAGATTATCACCAACTTAATGACGATATAACAAAAGAAATCAATCAGTATTTAACAGGCAAGTAATAATCATCAACAGTATAGCAATCAATCAATCAAGCACATTTCGCATTGTTTATATACACGTGTTGTGCCCGAGTGCCGTGTAAAATACGCATTTTTGATCTTGTGTTGTTGGCTTGGCTTAATTCTGCTGATTTTCTGATTCAATCCTATACTACTCACTCACTTACATTACATGCTACGCATAAAACATTGTGGTGTGGTGATATAGTAGTGGTAGTGGTCGGTGGGGCCAGACAGGACAGGGAAGAGTTTCCCCTAAACATCTCGTCCTCGTCTCGCAGCTCAAAAAAAACTTAGGAAAAGAGTGCAGACGATGCTTCCGCTGGGTCTTGAAGCACCCCATGCCCCACTGGTAGTCCATCCATCCATGGTACTGAAAAAGCGAGAATTTCCCGTGCTACAGTAGAGGCGACATTGCGATTCGCAATGCATAAATGAGAGGATGTAGAAGGATGATATAGAATATAGGTACATATTTGGTTGGATGAGGAGACTGTGGTTGCTAAAGGTTTCTCGCTCTAAAAGGAACACTGTTTGTAGCTGTTCCGTTCTCCTCTTTTTACAAGTGCCATCATCATCATATCATTCATTATCATTGTCGTCATTTGGCATTGTTAATGTTCGAAATTTTGCATTTTGCTGCAATAAATCAGTTCTTGCTAATTGGTAATTAGCAAGTATATCGACAGTAGTTGGTATATACGCATGAATTTTGGAGTTGAAGCTGTAGCAGCAAATACTTACATGCCACTCCAACCGCTGAATTCACATTTCACATTTGGGATTTTATTGCATGGTAGTGACCCCTTTCCCCTTTCTCACACTCCCTTGGCGGAGCGGAGGTAAATTTTAGGCCGTGGGGCGGCTCCCCGTCGATCCAGGCCATATCGACCAGTTACCCTAGTAAAAATTTAATAGTAAGGATTAATTGCAATTGGAGACATTGAGTTTGAATTGGATTGATACTGGTTTCATTATCATAGAATTTTACTAGGGCAGGGTTTCAAGGAATAGTTTTAAAATAGGCAGACTTTCAAGATATGAGCACTAAATTAACAGAGATGAAGTCATATTAAAATATGAATACTTTTACTTGTAAATGCCGTATGGTTCTTTGATTTTGGGAAATGCAAGCTTTGTGTTAGGGATATATGCTTGTTATTGCTAGATGCTTTGGCTAGAGTCTTATGATAGTTAATGCATATTTATCTACCTTCGTAAAGTTCGCTTAGAAAGGCCGAGAACAATAAATTGTTAATTAGTTCCTGGTTTTATTACGTTTCGAAACCAGTCAATTCAAAATTGACACTTCGAAACTGAGCCAACGTCCTTTACACCCATCAGGGTCTACACAAGTGCATAGAAACCTTTTGAGGCCGAATGAACAAAGAGTTTCGCGTACCTAGCTCTAGCATTGAAACCATGGCCGTCGAGAGAGAGAAACCACTAGCAACGGATTCTGAACGCAATTTGAGGCCCGAGCTATTAGGGGAATGTAAATCACAAAAGGAGTCGCTTGTCTTTACGCCTGGTCCTCCGTCCGCGCTCCTCCGTGAGCTCGACTCATACTCACAAGCAATTCCCTCTCGGTTCCCAATTCCCAAGAAAAACAGAAAAACCCTCAAGTTGCTCTGTGCGGGTATACCTATTATACGCAGAAACCGAGGAGGCCTTGCAGCTTTCATGACAAAAGTGATGGGATAGTGTAAGAACCAAAAAGAGTTCATTTGGCTGACTACTAGCTTTTGATGAGCAAAGAGTGAGAGAGTGAAGAGCTTCCCTGCCTGCTTCACGGAGAAACCGTGTTTTCGAGGCATAGGCAGCTGCTGCTTAGCCACCCCGCAACCTGCTCCGGCTCATTGCATGCACTCATACATATCATACCTCTCTATAAACTGACTGAACCAAGTTATGTATCATCACATCATCATCATATCACATAAAAATATCATTTTAGTTGCATAGACTTTTTGCCCAAACATCTACCCTTTACCACCTTTATAGCAAGGAGTGGAGGCAGGAGGGACGGTAAGAGTGCCTCCTTGAACCACCACCGCCGTGAGTTTCAAAATGTGCGGAGGAAATATTGAAAAAAACCACTTGGAGGTTCAACAATTACACCTCAAAATGCTTGGATGTTGTAGCCTGCCGGTAGCTTCCCCAACGTAACTGAATGGAGAGTCTCTCTGGAGTGTCCGGAGGCCGATGAGCATGGTTTCTCTTGGTTTGGTGCTCTCAGCATCCCACCCTGCCTGTGTCCCTGTCCGAGTTAGTTAAGATCTTTCGCTCATGCTCCTTGCTCTTGTTCCCTGAGAGAAATCCGGTGGAGAGGCAGGGGAGCCTCGTTTTCGCCCCTCCATTGCAATTGCTGCTATTTTTCGATAGCAACCAGAGTGAAAAACCACGGTTTCTAGGTTCAGGCGGCGCATTGTGGTCGGAGAATGTACTTTACAAAACGGGGCCGATTGAACGAGGAGCTGCTGTGTGAGTGTGAACCTCCTACCTCGGTTTTTATGTGACGCAGGGGATCTCCTTGGAGTCCGGTATTGTGGTTTCTCAATGCATGGTTTCAACTGGCATAAGTGGCATACATGCTGTGAGTAAATATATACGTAGCGACTTAGAAGAACAGAATACACATTGCATTGAGTCAAATACCAAAAACACTTTTTGTGAATTCAGTAATAGTAATAAAAGCTTACTTCAGTTTTTGGACCAATTAACGTGTTTAGGAAAACCTCTTTGTTGTATTTACGCTAGTTTAAGACGCGACTATAAGAAGTGGCTGTGCCTATATTACATAAAAGTATTACAACAGAAAAACAATGTAATGGAACGGTGAATACTTTGCTTAAATATGCTGATACCATGCTTTGCCGTATTTATTTTACGGAATTTGTTAAGGCTAAATATTTAGTTCATATAAGTATTTGGGATAGATACGACTTTATTTCCGTGTTATCAGTCGCAGTGGCAAGCGTTCTAGTGACCTTAACGCTAGCTAACACTTAAAGTTAAATTGAATAAAAAGCAAATATAGTTTCAGTTTCAGTATCCATATCGTATAAGTGCATAGCCCCGTATTATCAACATCAACATTGCTATTGCGAGCTAGTAGCTAGTAAGCAAAAATGTATGATCTTTATGCAATTGTGGCACTTGTAGTGGTTTTTAGCTTGTTTAGTTCCATGTCTAATTGAAAATACCATTAATATTAATTACACTATCTTATTCTGTTTAGAATCAAAGGACTTCAACAAAACTGCTGCAAAGGTATTTCGGGCATTACTGGAAATACGAGCGAAATGTGATGAAGCTCGACTTGAAGTGATTGGGAAGCGGAGCAGACTGCAGATGGTGGAGACGGAGAGAAACGCAGCTCAATTAGTTCTCAAAGCTCTTATCAAGGACAAGCAGGATCAGTTGGAACGGTTAACTCAGTTTCATGAGTCACTCCTTCGATGCGAAAAGGACAAAGAGGAAACTTTGATGGCTATATCCCAAACATGAACTTTGATCTTGAACGTGCTTCATTCATATAAAAAAACTATTTAAAAGAATAAATTGAGTATAAACAACACTGATACAACTATTGACAATGATTGGATTTGAATAAAAAATATTGCATAGTCGACCTTATTTTCGGATGGCATGTATATTCTCATGTGAGTAGCAAGAAAAGTTCGAATGTGTAAATGGTAATGGTCATCCACTGGCTTTTATAAGCTTTTTACTTTCATTTGTGTATTTGTGTACTTACAACAACATCAGTTGTGAAAGGAGCTTTCAATATTAATAATAATAACGATATTATGATGCGACGTGTGCGAGTAGGTCTGCAAGTCTGCAATGAATGCGTGTGTGGATTGTGGATGGAATTATTGATGAGATGTACATAAGAACAGGATTATACACTGTACAAGATTCCTAATACTTTGGTTAATTTTGTAACTTTTCAAATTGCACTTTTGGTTTTTGTTTACAAAGGCTGTGATTGGTTTCCCAACCCTCTGGGCCAACAGGTAAGCCCTAACGAGTCATATATCATTCGAAAGCTAGTGACATGTGGACACCAACGACACACATCCCAAGTCCAGATTTCGTGTACTTTAAGAGATAAGAAGGAAAGAGTGCATGCTAACATGCTTCCTTATCGGTAATTCTTTGCTTCATATCTCCTAAAGTACACGAAATATGAACTTGGGATGTATGTCGCTGGTGTCTACATGTGATTACCTTTCAAGTGATATATTACTTATGAGGGCCTACGTTTGGGCCCAAACTAATGCAATGTTACTAATACTTTAGCATGCTTACCTATGTATACTTTTTT
>JAANSN010006204.1:0-10967 GCA_036850665.1 Dicranocentrus wangi
AATGCTAACAATTTGTAAAATGGCACACGTTTCCTACACAGTCCAGCAAAAACTTTCCATCTTTATTGAATATGATAAGTTAAAGTCTCCATTTACAGTAAGGAGGAAATTTTGCAGACAGTGTTAAGATTAGGTGGAGTGTTGCTAAGGTCAAAGGATACTGTCGCATGGTGCAATGGGAGACTTTCCCTAAAACCCAACATTGTCAGTAAGGCGTTCATATCTTTGTAATTTGATAGTCTCTCATGTGAAACTCCCGACCTTTAGCGTTTTGTCTATAAATATATATGTTATGAGCAAAACCGAAACTTTGCTAACAAACTTTAGGCGATTCTTTGAGATACACTAAGCCGAAAAGCCCTGTACTAACCCATTTTTAAATTGAGTTTGGTGGTTTCAGTGTGTCATTATTATTGTGGGATTTTTACTGTTAAAAGCTTTTTTCTCTACATATGGGCCAACTACTACTAGCTTACTCCGTGTAAGCTAATAGGAAAACCGGTTTTATTCCCAGTTTGAGACGATGATGACGATGAGAGAGCCCCACTACTGCCTGCCTGTGTCACCCTAATTGCACATCATCATCATCATCATCATCGAACAAGGTTTGCTTGCATGCAGTCCAGGACAAGGACAACAAGAAGACTACGTTTCAACTGAATTACCTATTTAGTTCATGTCAAGCAAGAGTTTTAATTAAACTGATTATATATAAACATGTAGAAACATGAATGAAACTACAATTATACGTGCATGTTGTGTGCACATGAGGCTCTCTGTTTTATTCAAAATCAAAAATTTTAATTCATTTCATTTTGGCACTTGTAATAACAGCAAACTACATCATAAGAAAGTGAAGCCCGTTTGTTTTTTTGCGTTTGTACAAGTTTTATAAAAATTAAGTAATTTGTAGCCCATGCAATTGGCAACTTGACCCATTGATGTAATTGACAATTTAATTATTTAATTTCAAAGTTTCTGCAGGGAAACTGGCGGTGAATTCTTTACTTTGGGAATAGGGAATTGGGAAATGAAGGAAGGATTTTTTTGGGTTTCCCAACGTTATTCAAAAGAAAATTGAGAATTTCCTTCCTTGCCCTAAATTGGGCTAAAAATAGGGAAATTCCTTGCTGTGTCGGTAGGCAACCGTAAAGTAGTACTTTTACGCTGGCCACATGTCATCGTGTCAACTGAGCCTCAGCAAGCAAATTGCGAGATTGTCGATTTGTCCTACTAGAAATTGTTACAAACACTTTACCCCCACCTCACTCATATGAGATGTTGCATGAATGACAATGATATGATAAGCTAACCCACCCGTAAGTGTACTTGTACTTGTACTATTCTTGTACTTGTACATCAATTGAACACGTATGAACACAAGGATGTATGTATCCTAGACACATCAATTACCTATGTATATGCAGGTGCACCCAGCCCCACCTGACAACTTGAGGAGTAAAAAAGAGGGTAGCTTAAAGTAAGAAATGTTTTAAAATAGTATAGTATAGGGAGCTAACTGGTCGGGTGTGAGCCAGTTAGGTCAGTCAGTTAGTCCAAAACGAACCATGTATATAATAATAATAATAATAATAACATTCATTTTATTGCTTCATGATTTCTGCATGTCTGTTAGTGAGGTCATGTAAGTTCGCTATTAAACAACCAGACTGGGATGTTTTAAACGCAACAAAACGCTTGTCCACAAAGGACCACCTTAAATTGTTTTCAAATTAAATAATTTTTAATTTTTTAATTTCAATGAGATTTGAATATATAAAGAAAGATGATGGAATGATGATGGGCCACGACAGACCAAGCATAAAATAAAATGTATAACAAACAACTCTGGAAAAGGCAAAACAAGAACACTGGCTATTTTTGAATTTGAATTTAAACGAAAAATCTTGAAAAAAAATATTTTGTAAAACTGCATAGAAGGAGGAGAATGGAGTGGAGACCATGATGTTTTTTTTCTTCATTATACAACCTTCTTCCCAGGGCTACTAGTGTCACAAATCCCTCCTGCGACGTGTCCTATGATCCCGTCGGAAGTTGTATATTCATAAACCTGGACGCAATTTCCGGCGTCCGCTATAGGATTGGCTGAAGGAGCGAATTTGCAGAGGTATTTGCAGTAGTCATAATCTGCGCAGCAGGTACATCCGTTGTAGTAATCATCCCCACTTTTGATGGTGGAACAGCAACCGACTGTGAATGGATTGCCCGCTGGACCCATGTCGTCGCATGCCTCCTGACACTCTGGAGTACCTTGATTCGCGGCGGAGCATGCCATCGGCTGCGAAAAAAGAATCAATAAAACCGTGTCAAGCAATAATAATAATATTTGCTAATATAAATTAATAAAATAAAATACTGCAAACGTTTCCTCAAGGTTGAATTTACTGCGCGGAGAACTAAATCAAAACTCTGAAGAAAATTGAAAATTACAACAAAAATGTGAGTCGCTTACCGCCGGAGCTTTGCTATAATAACTGGCGTCCTGGCTGGAGCCAAGGTGGAGTTGGACGAGGAGGAGCATCAAGAGTCCAAGCTGAATCAGGGCGGAAGTAGTACGAGCCATTATTATTATTATTATTATTATTATTATTATTATTACTATTATTCTCGGAAGCGGGATGAGTCTTGGAGTTGTTTTGGAACAGCGGAATATAATATATAGGTTTGTCGAGGACCAGTGAGCAGGTTTTTTTGTCTTTCGTAGGCCAACTACTACTACACTACGTTCTCGAGACTGAATCAAATCATTTCATCCCAGGTCGTTTATATAGGATTTTGCCCGGCCGAACCCTCGTCTTGCGGCTCGCTTTCGAGCTCCTTGTGGATGCACCCTGTTTTGGAAAGGAAAGTACCTAGGTATGTATCCTGGCTCCACTCCACTCAGCCTCTGCCTCCCTCCACTTCCACTACAAGAAGTGCCGAAGTGGAAGGATTAAGTACAATCCCGAGGGTACAAAAACTAATCCACTGCTTTTTTGCCTCTAAAAAAACCCTTTTTACTGAACAGGATTCCAATAATACCAGGAAAAAAGGGCACGGTCTCATTGTTTCTGGCAACATTGGAACATCATCTCTCGTTGTTGGCTTTGGCTTGGGACGTGGATGGAATACAATAGAAGTTATTATAGTTTGCCTAAGATTTTAGGATGTTATAGATAAATGTGAGAGGATTTAATCCCTTGTCTTAAGGGGCGCCTCTCTCTCTCTCCCTCTCTCAAATAAAGAAAGAAAGGTGTCTTTTCAACTTCAAAATATAAGAGGATTAGTATTATTATTAACAGAGACTCAAACTGTGGGCTGGTTTTAGCTTTGGCGTGTCACGTACCACCACTCTGGCTTACAAAAAAAACCTATTTATAAATAAACCTGTCGGCGACAGGCATCAAAAAATACTTTTAACTGGACATTATTATTATTATTGTTATTATTATTTGTCGTATTTTTTTACATTTGAAATATGGATTGCATTGAATGCATTGTTGACAAAATGTTTAAAACACCCAAAATATTGAAAATTCAGCGAGCAAATGGATATAGAGTGGGAGGTGGGTTTGTAAAAAGTCAAAGGTCAAGGTCATCATTCATGCTTGGCATAGTGGCTTTGCTCATCATCGATCGTGGAATGCTTGATGCCTCCGCGAAATGAGGGACCTAAAGGCCTACTGCAGAAATGGAGACGCGGGTTTTGTTTTGTGATGATGGTGGTGGTGGCGGTGCCCACTACCACTAATGTGAATACGGAATACGTCACATGCATGACACTCGATTGACAGCACGAACGCTTGAATGAAAAACCCGTTTAAAGTTAACTTTACAATTAACAATTACGTAGCTACAAAGTAGTTCAGTAGTAAATTTGTGTCAGCGCAGCGGGGAGCACTACTGGTTGGATTTTGTAAAGTAAGGAGCAAATAATTTACTTTGCAAATTACATCTTCCATCCCACCAGCAATCAGTCATACACACTGCAAAAATTGACACTTCAAAAACACATTCATTCCATTTATTATTCATTACTACATTATATATTAGCACATGTCAGTGTCTTTGGAGGACACGGCATTCTTCAAAATGTCCATAACTCTTTCTGCGTTGGCGTCAGACGCATTTGGACCAAATAATCCAATCCTGATTGCTCTGCCAAAAGTACGCCCCCATCCAGGAGAAATGGCTAGTTGATGTCTGTTGTTATGCAAGTACAGAGCATATTATAAAATCCTTGACATGACATTGACCTTTGACATATGAGATTTTAAAACAAAGTTGTAATAATTAGGCATGAGTAATAATAATTACTTGTTCCTGATGTGCTGCTCGATTTTGAAAATGTCCTTCCCCTGCGGCACATGAAAAAGAAAGGTTCCCCTCAGCCGGTCTTCTGGTCTTGACACAACACATTTCAACCCAATGTCGCCAGCCCGCTTGTATACCAAATCGGAACAGGATGTGTGGCGATTCCAGTAGTTTTCCAGTCCTTCGTCGTCCAAAATCGACCCGAGCGCCTCCCGAAGCATGTAGAGGAGCGGAAATGAGATGGAGTGGACGAAACCCAAATCCCGAATTTCGCCTTCGCCTCCCTCAATGTTCCACAGTTTTCCTTGAAGGGGGATGTCGGTCGGGAACAGTTTTGGAGGGACTTTCTTTCCCCTTGCCCTCCTCCTAAACGACACGACAAAATACGGACTTTTATTATAATTTAGCAATAAATGTTGCAAGTATAATTGTGATGATGGTGATGGCGTACTACTTACATTGCCCTTGGCGAAAATGATACTGGAGCCAGACCAACTATCCCACCGATCCCTTTTTGCGAATTTGCAAAGGCGGCGTCAATCCCCATCCTGTCCATTTCTACGGGCTGCTGCCCAACCGTGCCCGCCACGTCGACGACAAACATGCAATTGGCTCTGAGCAACTCACGAGCAATTTATAATATCATCGTTATTAAATACCCCTTTATATTCAAAAATGTTAATAAGCTGTAATGATAATAATAATAAATGTTTTTAAAGACGCACGCCCGACACAATTCGCCTATTCCATCCAACTTCTGATAGAGCCCCGTGCTCGTATCCCCATTGACCATGAATAAAACGGACGGCTTGTGCTTGTTCAACTGACCCTTAACCTCCTCTTTTGTAAAGGGCACCCCCAGAGGCTTCCTTTCCCGTGCCACAATCCCTCCCAACCGGTCCACCACGCTGGCCGCAACATCCCCCCAAAACCCGGAAGAGCAAATGAGAACGAGCTCTCCAGGATCAATCAGGTTGTCCAGTACACAAGTCATTCCAGTCACTCCAGTCCCGTGGAGGGCAAGAGTGTACTCGTTCCGTGTTCCGAGGAGGGCCCTCAGCCCGGCCTGAATGTCAGCCAGCAGCCTGTCAGTGGCGGCGTCAAAGGTGCCCAGTATCGGCAGCGTGAGCGCTTGTATTGCCCGAGGGGAGGGATTGGTGGGACCACCCGACGCCAGCGTGGAAGCTTTCGGGTCAAGCGGCGTGGCAGTAGGAAATAAAACGTGGGGCGATGATTTTTTCGGCTGGAACAACTCTTTGGTGCCATCATCATCATCATCATCACCGTTCCGGAACGACGACTCTAAAAGGTGAAATTCGAATGCTTTATGGACAAGAGTTTTATTTTTTGAGTATCTTACCAACTTCTTTGATGATTAGTTTGTCACTCATCATGATAATATTAGGGTTTGCTCTCCTGCTCGATGCTTGAGCTTGAGTGCCGAATGGATCAAGTGTGCCGGAGGAGTCAGTCTCCAACTCTATTTATATACGCTCCTTTGTGGATCCCCTCCCTTCCCTTGCCTCTCTGTTGTGAGGGTGAAAATTTAGTTGTTACATAATGTTGATAACATGAAAAAGAAGAGAATATCGCGGATCGGTAAGCACAATATACTGCAGCACCTGCAGCAGCTTGCTTGCTCCACATTCCTCAAATCCACCTCTTAAAAACCATCAACTCAATCAGAATTTGCATTGCAACCATTGTTATTACTTATTTTTTTATTTATTTTTTTGCAGCAATTTTTCAGTGTCTAGCCATAAAAACAGCTCTATACTGATACTGACAATATAATGCAATGAGGTGAGGAGGTGGACAATAAAATTGAGAGCAAGTAAGTATTTTTAGAACAATATGTTTACGTATGTTTATATATTTATATTGCTAATTAATTGGGTAGCTCACTCAGCTAAGACTCAGATAATGTGTTTCACTACTACTGTAGCGAACGCCCCGCGTGACCATGTACGCACATGCGCTGTACTACAAACTAGATAGAATGCATCATCATCATCATCGCACTAGAAAAAACTGGAGTTGTACACAATGTAGTAGTAGTAGTGGTTACGTTTACACCTGTCACAGTCGTGTACTGGGCTGTGGACTAGACCTATCACTTCTTTTATTGCCAAATGATACATATTTACGTCCGTCATAAAAATGACACTCTTGCAATGACCCATAAAATTGTAAACTATTATTGAATTTAAAAGCAATTGCACATTATTATTCCGAATAATGGATGGTTGCTGGAGACTGCTCGAGACTGCACTCCAAAAACATTTTGTGTTACGAAACGAAAAGAACCGGACCCGCCGGACCAGCATTTTAATAAAGTAATTAAAGTAAGTAAATTTAAAAGGATTGTGTAATATATATATATAGGTATTTAGAGGTATTCATATGATACTAATCAAGCAGCTCCCGCCGCCTAAAACGGACACACCTTTAATTTTCTGCTGGTTCACCATCAATCAAGCTATTAGACGCGGGGGTCAAGGAGAGCAAGCAAGCAACCCTGTACAAGCGATCCATTTGCCTGGTTTAATTATTATGTAACTCTGTTCAGCTAAAATTAGCTTGCTGTCTGTAAGTACGTTAATATTATGCTATTTAATGATGGGAGGTGCAATTGTCGTTGGTATTATATAATATAATATTATGACGCAATATCTTAAGATTACTTTGGGGATTTGGGGATCTGGTACAGCAGAAGGAACAACAACTAACACATGAATGAATGAATGAATGAATGAATGAATGTGACTCTGATATTCCCACTTGTCCATTTTGGAGTTATTGATGTCAGCGTCACTCTCTTCATCGTCAGACTTTACTCATACATGTCAATCAATTAAGTTGTTGTTAATATAATATTTGCTAAACATCTCGGAATAGCCAAAATTAAATAATCCCAACCTCCATACTAACTATTATTAGTTTAAAAAAATATACAAAAAATGTGCAACGCTTTTTCATTCAGCATCCCCTCTCACTCATTTGAATAATTTTACATGTCAGTCTCTTCCGAGCNACTATTATTAGTTTAAAAAAATATACAAAAAATGTGCAACGCTTTTTCATTCAGCATCCCCTCTCACTCATTTGAATAATTTTACATGTCAGTCTCTTCCGAGCTCAGTGCATCCTTCAAAATCCCCATAATCCTTTCTGCAGCCGCCACAGACGCATTTGGGCCAAATAGTCCGATCCGGATTGCTCTACCAAAAGTACATCCCCATCCTGGAGAAATGGCTAGCTGGTAACTAACAAGTAATTTTTGTAAGTAAAAACGAAAAAATAGTTCGTAAATATTACTGGAAAATCAAATCAGCATAGTTATTATTAACTACTTACTTGCTCCTGATGTACTGCTCAAGTTTCCAAATATTTTTCCCATGTGGCAGATGGAAAAGGAAGGTTCCCCTCAGTCTGTCTTCCGCCTTTGGAACAACACATTTCAATCCACTGCCGGAGGATCCCGCTAGCTCGTATACCAAATCGGAGCAGGATTTGTGGCGATTCCAGTAGAGTTCCAGCCCTTCGTCCAGAATGGCGGCGAGCGCCTCCCGAAGCATGTAGAGGAGCGGAAATGAGATTGAGTGGACGAAACCCAAATCCCGAATCTCATCATCCCCTCCATTTCCACCGTCGTCAATAATGTTCCACACTTTCCCTTGAAGGAGGATGTCTGTGGGGAAAACCCTTGGGGGGAATTGCTTTCTTCGGACTCTTTTCCTACACAAATGACAAAACCAAATTATCAACAATTGAACAAGAAATAAAAATGTTTGGAGGATGATTTTTAGCTTGTATATTACATTACATTGCTCGAGGTGAAAAGGAGACCGGAGCAAGACCAACTATTCCGCCGATCCCTTTTTGCGAATTGGAAAAGGCGGCGTCCATTCCCATCTTGTCCATCTGTACCGGCTGTTGTCCAATTGTGCCTGCCACGTCCACGACAAACATGCAATTGTTCCTGCCGATGATATGCGTCAAAATTTACAAAGTGAAAGAATTGGAAAATATTGTCGTAAAGAAAAGACGTACTCATGACACAAATGTCCAATCCCTTCCAGCTGCTGATACAGCCCCGCTGTGGTATCCCCGTGGACCATAAACAAAACGGCCGGCTTGTGTTTCTTCACATGGGCCCCAACTTCCTCCTTTGTAAAGGGCACTCCCAACGGCTTCCTTTCCCGTGCCACAATCCCTCCCAACCGGTCCACCACGCTCGCCGCAACATCCCCCCAAAAGCCGGAATTGCAAATGAGAACGAGCTCTCCAGGATCAATCAGGTTGTCCAGTACACACGTCATTCCAGTCACTCCGGTCCCGTGGAGGGCAAGAGTATACGCGTTCCTTGTTCCTAAAAGTGTCCTCAGCCCGGCTTGAATCTCAGCTAGGAGCTCGTCCGTGGCCTCGTCGAAGGTCCCCAGTATCGGCAGCGTTAGAGCTTGATGTGCGCGGCGGGAGGGATTGGTCGGACCACCGGATACCAGGGCGGAACCCTTCGGATTCAGCTTGGGAAGTAAGAGCGGTTTCGACCCGAACTTGGAACTACGCTCACCCTCCGTTGCTGTTTATAATAAAGGAGAGTATTCAGAAGTGGAATAATAATAATAATAACCATTTTTTGAATTTAAAAATTGAGAGATTTCCAATCTTACCAATTTCCATAATTACTCTGTCACTCATATCATTAAAGTGTTGAGTGGACCGTACCGTGGGTGTATATTAGTAAATGGTGCGAGTTGCATCAATCCTGAGTGGTATTTATATACCCCCCATCATCATGCCAACTAGTCTCAATATGCGTTCGGATGCTTCAAAAAAAATAAAACAGAATATAATAAGAATATATAGTCATTTGGTGATGCGCAGTTGTTGGAATGAGTCCATCATGGGAGGAATAGAAAAATGCAAAAGTTTAATGGGTTACAGCAAAACACAGAGGAGGATAAGAAGGAACATAAAAACAACAACATCTAATCTCTATAAAATACATTGGAGACCTGCAAACGGAAGTATGTATTATTACCGGAAATATGGTGGTGATCATTTCCAAGTAGAATCACTTGTTGTTGTCATTAGTTTGTTATGCATCGGTGCATCGAGCGAGAATTTATCTATCTAGTCGTTCGTTATTTGGTCGACCTTGTTATTCAGTCAGTCGTTAGTAGAACTGCGGTGGTACGGTACGGCGAGCAGAATGATGTAAAAAAAATTAGGTTTTATATGCACTTTTAATTTTTACATGAATTCAAGTTGGCGCGTATACGAAATGTTAGTGATAATAGTAAGTAGCTACCTGAGGCTCATTGGGTCCCTTGCGACATGAGTTTTATTCTCAATACTAGGACCGGTTATGCAGCTATTATTATTATTATTATTATTATTATGGGTTTATTAAAATAGCTGTGCAAACAATTCACACAATTTTTTTTTACTTTCCGTCTCCACGAAGCTGAAGCGAGTGAAGTGTGGAGCGAACTTTTGTTTTTGCTATCAATCACTTTCTTCATATATATGTCACTAACTCGACTGGCAATAATAATCTCGAAGCTATACAGTCTCAATGTATTTTTTTTTTATGATGCAGCAGCCATAGAAATTGTATGGACTAAAGTTGGAGACAATAAAATAAAATGAAATTGTTGGTAGGTGCATTTTCTGGTGGAAGGTAATAAAGTAATCAGCCTGGTTGTGGGTTTTTGTTCTTTTCTGACTGATGATGATTGTGCTTTTTTAGAAGTACCTAAATGAATTATTGCATGTCATATAATAATAGCATTATTATGCTTTGCAAGTAGTATTATATAATTCCGCAAAAGAATGGTTCTCTCTACAATAACACACGAGCTTGGCCTGATGGTGATTGAACTTTTGGCTACATATGAACCTGAAAACAAAAGAACTCTGAATTACCTCTAGCTTTGTTGTCATCCATTCAACTGTATTGCGTTTCTGAATGAAGGATGAAGGAAGGGTGCAAATCAAGCAATGGAAAACAAAAACAGGATCATTTCTTGCGATTTGACCTTGCTGTGACCCAATTTTAAATGGATCTCTTTTGGTCAGCGTGATCTAGTCTGTAAAAATACGCAGGTTTGTAGGTAACAGATTTTTTTATGTTGTTTCATCCATGCATATATATATATTATCAATTACCTATTGCTTCACGAATAATATATAGGGAAACCGGTATTTGATTTGATATTTCTTTTGGATCTGCCTCTCTCTGTCCTGCCGTTCAGTTCAGTCAGGGCTTGCACAAACTCGTCCAGCCAGGTTGATGAGCTGATGATGATGGTGATCCACTCTGTAAGAGAGACTTAAAATTCTAGTGGCGCATCACATGAACATTACATATTATGTAGGTAATATATTTTTTATGTCATCACAAATCACTCTCACTACTCTTCGCTCAGAGCTTGGGATTAGCATAAAATGTGTTTTTAAAAAAGTGGGTCTGTGTGTCTCTATCTTTGTGGCACACACACTGCAAGGCTCTCAAAGCCGTTTAATGCTTATTAACTTGCGACCTAGCAGAAGCAAGTTATTAGTTTTGTCCGTGGCGTCCGCCGTCTGTCTGGGTGTCTGGAAGTCTGTAAATGCTCTAACAATTAGTTTTCAATATTTTCAAAAAA
>JAANSN010006205.1:0-10963 GCA_036850665.1 Dicranocentrus wangi
TTATAGTTTCATGGACTCTGTTTAGGTAATCAAAAAAAAGGTACATCTGCGGTACAACGGGAATTGCATCAACTGAATGAATCATTTTCAGCTACTGTGTAAAAACGGATACATCGTGTGATCGTGTGCCCTCCATCCAATCAGTGAGTTATATATTATTAGGTGTACAGGAAATCCATTCAAACAATGTCAGCCTCATAAGCACTCCAACTCCAATCAAAACAGTTTTTTCTTATTATTGCGCCACACTTTGTGATATAGTCAGATAGATATCACCAGTGTGTCGCGGGGTGGAATATCTAGCGCCCAATTCCTTTGTCAGGAAAAGCTTTTAAAGACTGAGAATTCAATTGGATTTGAAAAGAACTTTGGTTTGGAACCTCTTAATTATATACTCGTATATAGTTTCAGGGGAAGATGTGTTGTCAAGAATTGCAAAGGCGAAAGGTGATTGTAATAATAACTCACAAGGCAAGACTTTTTTCATGGTTGGTGTACTACCTTGCGTAAAAGTGAATCTTAATGTGAATTTCAGAAAAAATCACACGGCAAGTACGACAATTTGATATTGCTTTCATCCGGAGTAATCGTGATCTGTGGAATTATTCAAAGTGCAGCTTGCTCGGTATGCGTAACTTTGACGGTTTTATAACTATTTTGTATAAGCGTAGTTTCAGCTATGCAAATAGGTTACAAAACTGACGATGTTCGACTGTTTGTTCGTGTATATGATAGAACAACCATGACACTAGGGAAGGAGCAAATATTCCCCCAACAGTAGCCCCACTAAAACGAAATAAGCCACCAAGTATATTAAAAATCTGTCACAATTAGTAAAAGTAGGTTATATAGGTCGTTGAATTAATAAACTTTAAAATCCCTTTGTCAGCGCTTCCCTGTGGAGCTGTAAAAGATCTACAAGCGGACGATGAATATTTCATTGAAAGCCCAGACTTCAAGGGACGGATGCGGTATCCCAACTCTGTCAGGTGTGACTGGAAATTTAAGGTAGGAGCCACCCACCTCCCCCAAACTAAAGCAATGTCATAGGTGAATGGGAAGTATAATAAAGGATTCTTCATTAGGCTGATGGGTGCAATATGGGGATCAACTGTCCAGACTTTCAGCTCGCCGACTTTCTCTGCTTTGACCACCTTGACATTGTCGATCAAAATGGGACGATGAACAGGTTCTGCGGGAAAAAGGGACCGAAGGAGATGGGACTCGCGGAAAACGTGACAATCACATTCACCAGCAGTTCGCTCTTCTCTGACGTTGGTTTCAGGTGCCGGGTTGTGTGCAGAATGAACGAAGATCGTGAGTATAGTTAAGTATGTATTGTGTAATTAAACGGATAACGACAGAACCCATATTATGCATTTCTTTCTCCACATTTTAGCCAATTCCGGATCGCCCTTCCCAAAGCCGGAAGCAGAGCCCTCGAACTGCGGTTAGAAGCTCGACTTTGTCTCTATTAATTTTGCTTTTGTTCTCGTGTAATTAAACTTAATCCCCACCCCGGCCTTTGTGTAGAATGTGGAGAAACCAATACGAAAATTGTCGGGGGGAATGAAACCGTAATTGCACACCACCCCTGGCAAGCCGGTCTAGTTCGGAAAGGGAGCAGCAGACCATTCTGCGGTGGCAGTTTGATAAACTCAAAGTACATCTTAACAGGTTAATAATAATAATAATAAATCATAGTACGCAACTCGTAACAAGGAATAACTATATACATCAAGTATCAGACTAAATCACTATCTCCCTTCAAAATCCCTATTAGCCGCCCACTGCGTCTACGGGAGAACGCCATACACGCTCGAAGTCATATTCAACGTGACCTACGTCAACTCCGTTGGCTCTCAAAGGATGGAAGTGAGACGAGGCGTGGAAAACATTTTGATGCATAAAAAGTACAACTCTAAGCTGGACTATGATGCCGCATTGCTCCGGCTCAGTGAGCCGATTGACCTGTCTAGGCCGAATACAACCACCTGGAATACAGACATTGTTCCTTCCCCGCTGCCAGTCTGTTTACCCACGGAGCATGATTTGCAGCAAACGTATGCCGGGCTGACTGCAACCGTGACGGGGTGGGGGCTCACCACTGAAGGTATGAAATATCATTCGAGAGTGTAAAAAATGCGATTCTAAAGCATACAATAACTTACGGGATTGCTATTATAATTAATTAAATAATTATTGCATGCTAATTTCAGATGGGGAACTCTCAAACGTACTCATGCAAGCTGAAGTTAAAGTAATTACTAATGAAGAGTGTAAAATGGCGTATCCCACCGTCACGGACAGAATGCTGTGTGCCCACACGCCTGGAAAAGATGCTTGTCAGGGAGATTCAGGTTCATATATTCAGAACATTTTGGGTCCATAATATTCCATAGCCGACGATGTAGTCTAATCCTACTCATACATTTCAGGTGGACCTCTGGTAGTCTCCACGACTGAAGTCAATAATAACACAAACTCCTACACGGATTCCCTGACACATCGAAAAATGCTTCTAATTGGGATTGTCAGTTGGGGCCAGGTGGGTATAGAATCTAAAAATATGCAGCTTTATCTCTTTCCTCACATCACATCACGGCAATTAACACCTATTTTTTTTACAATTTTTTAGGGTTGTGCCGAAAAACCTGGTGTGTATACGAGAGTAACAGGTAAAATATAAAAAAATATGTATTTTGCCCATTGTTTTCTCGTCACATCTGGATCTCTATCCCTTTATGAATATGCATATAAACCATTAATGCTCTTCTCTTTTTTTCTCTTGTTCAGAGCTGCTGAGTTGGATTGCCATAAATGCTAAAGATGGAAGCTACTGTTCTCTCTGAATCTAATTAATCTCACCTAATTGCATACTAATTAATAGTGTACCTAAGTCTCTAGAGCTATTTTTAGAAAGTAATTTATTATTATCACGATTAATCCACATTTTTATGAATTAAATGACCTTATTTATCCCCAACTTTTATGATACGTGTAGAACTGTAGAGTAGAAAGAGTGTCTAATTTTAGGGTTTGTTGTTTTGAATAAAAAATATTATTTTTAACAAAATGCGCATTTTGGCAGTATTTCATTTTTTCATTTTTGTCAAGTGTGGAACACTCCATGGATTTCGAGTTGACGAGGGATATCACGACTTTTTGAATTGTTGTAAGTCAAAATGTTTCATTCATTATCGTGCCATACGCGGTATCATTTTTAAGCTCCAACAATATTGATTCCTCTTGTTAAATATATATATAGCATGCGGGAGGTACGCATTCGAAAAGGTTTTCATTGACGGAGTAGCTATTTCGCCAGCCGAATTCCCGTGGCTAATTGGGATTCTCAGGGGAAATGGGGTGGACACGTCGACTAAAGATCCGTTATGCTATGGAGCGCTGATTAGTGATAGGCATGTTCTCACTGCTGCATCCTGTCTCCGAAAGTAAGTTTTGCAGCATCACTAAAATAATACTTTCAGTAGATTCATTTCCCGAGTGCCTGCTTGTGTTGGTCAGAAAAAAGAGGAATCAAATCAGTGCCTACTTTTACGGCAAAAACATCAAATCACGAAGACGAAGAACGATATCCCGAATCACGGTGCATGGCGCCTACTCGGAGGAAAATCACGACAATAACCTCGCCCTCCTCACACTAGCCATACCTCTGAATTTGCTCAAAAGGGAGGAAATGATTGCCCCAGTTTGCATCCCCAATCCGGAGCTATTCAAAACAAGGGTGGATAGCAAGTTGAAGGGGATCATGATCAAAAAGCAATATTATAAAACAGGCATGAGGTGACAACTATCTAAAATGTGCAATAATTATGCTGACTTCATTCTGGGGAAAAAAATTGATCGACTGATTTTGGAATTTGGGTGATTATCTTATTTTTTTATAGCTTTGGTAGGTAGCCCAAGGTATTACTTTGCCTGGATTTTCACCAAAATTGAGGGGATCAGGAATGCCTCTTGCTCGAACGTGTACACTGAGCGGACGAGAGACAAAGTTTTGTGTTCCGACGGACAGCACACGTCGTGCTACGTAATTTTTCTTACGAAAACAGTAATTTTTATTTTTATTGGTGCTTTATACCATTCTACATCCGCAGGGAGATGAGGGCAGCCCTTTAGCGATAACTTTGTCCGAGTCTGGCCAAACCCCTCTGCTACCAGAAAAAGGAGGACGGTACTACGCGCTAGGAGTGTACTCGAGAGGTTATGGCTGCAATGGGTATCAAAAGGGAAAGTCGGGAGTGGATGTGTCAACGAATATTTTGAGTGAGATATACCATGAATTTTTCATGGTCATTAAGCGACTACCTCACATTGTTTCCTGTTAAATGTAATGCACCATAATAATAAGGTAACTATAATGCATTTTTATCTGGTTTTTTCCAGCTCAAACTAATTGGCTCATTAGAAACACGAGGGATGGATACTTTTGCTCGTAGTGTAGTTCGTCCTAAATAAAATACAAACTGTTTGTTTTTGCAAGAATAAAGAATTACTCTGACTCCACCTTTGTATTACTTTATATACAATCTGAAGCGACATTTAATCTGTCTAGTGATTCGAACGTACAGGATCATTTAATATCATGATTCGACCGCAAACAGCTACAATTTCATTTTTCACCATTTGTCAATTTCTCTTTGTTCTTTTACACCCAATCACGGGCAAAAAAGACAGTTTACTCATCCCACTGGGGAGTTCGAAAAAGGCAAATTGTGGTAATACCAAAATAAACTACCATACCCCATAAAACTAGCTCAACTAATCTGACATTAACGTATACTGAAAATTGGGCTAATATTATTGAGGTGCTCACAGAGTGCGGCAAAATAACAAAGAAAATCGAGGACGTTCGTCTAGCCAAAGTTAAGGTGAGCGGAGGGAGCGTCCCTTGGCTGGCAGAAGTTGTAACTAATAATGAGGAGGGTGACACTTCTTCCCCTTGGAATGTGGACGAGGAGCACCGCCCCTGTTTCGGAACTGTTGTGTCCCTCTCATCCGTACTCTTCCCGGCAAGCTGTATTGATCGGTAAAATTGTATTGCAAAGTAATTTCTTTCTTAGCAAAGATTTTAAAGGTTAAGATTTGAGGCACGTGTTGATTTTCGCAGAACAGCTAAATCCAAACCGAGAGTGAGGTTGCTCGGCGTAAACACCAGGAAAGAGGAAGTGAGGCAAGTGGTCAGCGTGAGAATTCATCCTGGCTACAGAAACAAATATGACAATGACATTGCTCTTGTTCGGCTAAAGAGCCCGATAGATTTCAACAGCACCGGGGTGGTCCCTGCCTGTTTNCTGTTTTCCGCAATCGCAACAACGAAGATTTTATGATTTGGACATGGAGGAAGGTGAGGAATGGCGTGAAATAGAGGATGATGATGATGATGACGTTAATGACGGGTACGGACGGAGAGAGGTGGATTCAGAGGACTTGAAACAAAGTCCTTGTCGCAACCCATGGCCACCTTGTCAGAAACGCCCTTGCCAGTGCCAAACTAAGGGAACCACTCCTCGCCCAGTACCACTCGGGCTTAAAGAAACATTTGCAATCGAAAATGTCGCAATACGTACTTGGATTTATAGAAAATCACCAGGTTTGTTTTATCAACGAATGACAAGGCCCCTTACCAATCTGTCTAGAATATGAAATTGGTGAACATACAGTATTCTAATAGGGTACCCCAATGTCCAACAATTTGGTCAGTTTAAAATTGTCAAAGCGAATTCCTCCCGGTGCTCGCAGTTGTTTCCGGAAATGCTGCAGTCCAAGTTGGACTGCGTCCAGTTCAAGGACATCAAAGAAATTAGTAGGCAAAATTCAAATTTCTTTAAACAGGTGAATTTCTTTTGCAGCTATACGCAATTTTCTTAAAACACGCAATAAAGCTTCATGCTCATCTTTTATATATATTTCGGTTGAGCTCAGCTGGAGCTTGGAATGCCACTGACAATCTCCAACACCACGATGGTCAAGGGGAAACCAAAGGGGACAAAGTATATCTTGAGTGGCATGCGCTCCCCAGGGCATGACCGCTTACCAGCCCTTTCAACAAGGGACAGTGTGATTCCAGTTTTGAAGATTAATGGCGAGTCTAACTTGGAAATGAGAAGCAAACACTTATTTAGTTGGTTTTGTTTCCTAATATATTGCTGTTGTTTGCACTAATAGATTACATACCTTGGATAAAAGCGAATTCCAATAGTGGCCATTTCTGCAAGACTTAAAGCAGGTGAGGATCGTCAAATCATTTAATTTAATGGATGACGACGTTTTTTACCGTAATTGGAGCCATTATGTATTTCAAAACCATATTCATTAATCAAATATATAATTTTGTACTCTTTCTACAAAATGGACTTGTGGTATCAATATTAAAACTTGCAAGTAGCAATTGATTTTTGTGGTGCAATTTCCAGTTGTAACACGCATACTTAATTGCTAAAAAAGGTGGAGAAAAAGAAACTCCGTGTATTAAAGAGAAAGTTGGCAGATTGACAGTGCATACCTATTAATGCTTGTGTTTGATACTGAATATGGTTGATTGGGTTCGAGGAAAGCATGCATTTTTATGGGGTTTGGATCGCGACCACTACCATTATGAAAATTATGTACTGATCTTTATTACAGCATTAGTACAATTAACCAGATATTTATGATTGATAACTTACTACCAGTTGCTCGAGTTTGTTTGCGTAAAATACCTATTGTGAGTTAGGAGAGCACGGATTCAATAAAAATATGAGCTGGCTTCAAGCTACACGGATTGTAAATCTAACCCTTCTTATTCATCACATTGTACTGACTTCCTCCTCTCAGTTTACAGCATGGAGAGATTCACTACTGGTGCCCTTGGATAGTTTTAAACCAGCAGATTGCGGTAATGTTCTAATTTTGCTTCGTGAGCCATTTGTTATCAAATATTTAATTGGAGGTGTAAAATAATGCTAATGATTGGTTGTCAATACAGAATGTGGAAAGTTGACAAGAAAAATTCAAGAGGAGCGACTAGCCTCTGTAAAGGTGGCAGGTGGGAGGGTGCCGTGGCTGGCACAATTAGTGACTGAGGGTGATCTCCAGTGGAACGCCAGGGAGGATTACGATGATTACCGGCCATGCTTTGGAACCCTTGTCAGCCTCAGTTCCATCGTTTTTCCGGCGAGCTGTATTATTACTCAGTAGGTGCTTGACATGCTTGAAATTTAAAATTAATAATATCCTCAGGTCATGTTAATTAAAGACATTGTTGAACTTTAAGCGGAATGGGAGGAGCAAAACTAAAAGTTAAACTACTTGGAGGAGACAGCAACAAGGAGCAAATCAAGTCCATTTCAAGAATCCGGGTCCATCCCGGCTTCAGGGGCAAATATGACAATGACATAGCCGTTGTGAGTCTACAGCAAGCTATTAACTTTAACCAAACGGGAATAGTGCCGGCATGCCTGCCCGAACCTCCGAGACATATTTATGAACTTGCAGTAACTCATGATGGAGGAGAAGATTGGAGCTCACGATCAGACGAACATTCCAGAGGCAGACCTTCTCGACCCCCTGACTCTCGACCTCGTCCAACCAACCAACCACCTTCAAATCCTCAGACGCGACCCCCTTATCGACCTTCTCCTACACCGGGAACAACTAGGCGGACCACTGTTCGAACAACGTACCGTCCAGATGAGGATTATCCTTCCACAACAACACAAAGCTACATTTTTCGAACCACAACTCGAAGCAAGACTTTTCGAACCACAACACAAAGTCACACTTTTCCAACCACCACAACAAGCTACACCTTTCGAACCTCAACACGACGCAACACGCTTCGAACCACAACACGGAGGCACGCATTCCCAACCACCACAACAAGCTACACCTTTCGAACCACAACACGACGGATCCTTCCGCCAGTCTCGGGCGGTGGTGGTGGTGTAAGTCGCCCAAATTCTCCATCAATTCGGTCCACTGCTCGACCAGCCACTCCACTTGAAACAATTCCAGCACAACTTCCGTCTAATCAGTCATACACAATTGAAAATGCCGTGATACGTACATGGTTTTATAAGAAATCTTCAGGTCTACAATTACCATATTATTTTGATCTCCATACTTATCATCAATGAAAGTAGTTACCGGATGTTAAAATATAACATAGGGTACCCCGATGTTCAGCATTTTGGTCAATTCGGAATTCAAAAGATTACCCCTTCCCAGTGTCACCGCATCTTCCCTGAAATGCTCCGCTCGAAGGTGACCTGCATACAATACAAGGGAATCAAAGAGATCACACGACAAAATCCATATTTTTTCATGGAAGTAGGTCATGGAACATTGTTATAGGTCCATTTTTCATGCTAATAATTTTAGTGTATTGCATCTTGCATCGCTTTTCTTTTCTTTTTTTCCTTTCAGCTGGAGCTAGGAATGCCACTAATAACGTCGTACACGACTACCAAGGGGAAGCCAAAGTCTACAAAGTATTTTCTGAGTGGCCTGCGCTCCCCAGGGTATGCCTTACTCCCTGCTCTCCTATCAAGGGAGAATGTGATTCCATTGTTGGGAATAAATGGTATGCGCACGCGAAACTTGAAACTGAAATTACATCTCATTTTATTGTTCTCTACTTGAATACTATCGTAATGGTATCATCTTTATATGGGAATATAGATTACGTTCCTTGGATAAAAGAAAATTCTCACGGTGGACACTTCTGCAGAAGCTAGTTTTGCTCGATTTTTGTACCTAAAATTATTATTATTTCGTTTTGTAAACATTTTTCATGTGTATCTATTTTTTGTTTGTGGATTGTCTTGAGTTAAGACAGGTGGGAGTAAAAAAAAATTCCAACTGGACTTGAGTACGACTCGATATGTTTTTATTCAATTAATATGCAATTAGCCATGATACCTCATAAATCTTCACATCGTAATACAGATATGAGGCACAAGTGCGTCTTGCAGTTTGTGGAATGTTTCTGATGTCTAAAGCCACAGTGATAAAGATAAATCTTAAAACTCCATAATATTATTATGTACACATTGTTCAAAGCACTCCCGTTTTGCCATCTCGTCACGCTTGCGTAACCTGGCAGTGGTATCATTAAGGGAAAATCCCACGGGTTATGTTTCCTCCAGCGAATTCTTTAAACTACACAGACGAAGCAATTCCCTAGTTGGATACTTTTATTTTTGCGGAGATTGGGATCAACATGAGAGAGTGAACGTCGTGGTGGTGAAGTGAATTCTGTTATAAAATGAAGTTGCTGACCTTGTATCCTCCTCGTTCGTGGGTGCAACGGGAGAGAAGATGTGACTTCTCAGTTCAAAATCACAAGTTTCATGGCACACACACAGACAATTTGTGAAGCTATACAATCTTAATTAAGACTGAAAAATCATTATTGAGCCAAACAATGAAGGTGGAATAGAGGGAAAATGCGAGCTCAGTTAAAGAGTCGTGTTGTGCATGAATTGATCCTGTTGTTTGTGGTGTTAGCATGGTTTGTTTCAGATGTGACATGTAATAATAACCGAAGTTCATGCAGTAAGTAATTTACAGCACATAATTTTATTTAAATTTAAAGTGATTTTCTGCTATGAGTTAAGCTTTGCAATTCATTTTCAAGCTTGCGGGAAACTGTCCGACTTGGAACGGGCTAAACAAGGGAATTTCCCATGGACTGCGACAATAGTTGGCAAATATGATGTGGAAAACGAGCCCCTGTGCTGGGGAAGCCTGATTAATAGTCATTATATTTTATCTGCAGCACATTGCACTACTCAGTAATACCAATTTAAACCATAAACAAGTCGAATTAGGAAGACCAATCTCTCAGTGAGTTATGTTATGCCGTTATTTTAGATTTGAATCAACAGATGTCGAAGTCATTCTAAATCTCCTCACACCCAACTCCCACCAGAATCCGAGGCGTGATGTTGTGAAAATAAAAAATCATCCAGGATTCCTCGTCGGCAACTTCTCGTACGACAACGACATTTCCCTACTCAAACTCCGACATCCCGTGGACTTTGAGAATGAGGGCGTGTACCCCATCTGCCTACCCCCGGAACCGCCTCCCTTTTACGAGAATGAGCTGGCCAAGCAAAACTTTTCAAAATGGTGTGCGGATTGTGACTTTGTTCAAAATCCGGAAGAGAGGAGTATGGTAATGAGCAAGTTTAGCGGATACCGATCAGGTATAATAAGTATATTGCTAACTTTAGAAAACAAAAAAAAACTGTGTGACAATTTCCTGTGCTAATAGGAAATGTGTACTAATTGCAGGATATCCGCACCTGGTCCGGGCGTACAATTTTGGGAAAACGAACATTTTCACTTTGAAGAACGACACGTGTGCGAGCCTCTACCCGAACAGGATCAGAGCCCAGTATTTGTGCGGTGAGGTGAAAAATATGAATGAGGCTTTGAAGCGGAGTGCAAACATAAAGACATACTGTCAGGTAGAGAGGGAGGGCGAGAGAGAGAGTTCTCTATTCAAATGATAATTCATATTTTTATTGTTTCCAAAAGCCAAGTGCATAATAATATTCGAAATTTTGTGTTTTTATATGGTTCACCTACCACGGACTCTAGGACGATCCAGGAAGTGCGCTGATCCATTTGCGGAAAATGAAGTTGGGATGCGATTCCGACTTTCAGAACCCAAAGGAAAAGGTGAAGGTCCGGTTTGTGCAAATTGGGATTTCGTCGGATCAAAAGGACTGCATGCTGCATTATGACAAGCCAGTGCTTTTGTTTACCAGGCTGAAACGTGAGAATAGAGCGAATTTGGCCGAGTTGAATTGAAACAAAAGGTGCAAACATATTATTTTTTGCAGGATATGTTTCATGGATCAAGGAGAATACTGATGATGGAGTTTACTGCAATAACAGTCTCATTTAATTAAACCATAGTTCGTTTCATCCGTTTAAACTACTAGGCATGAGC